>VYZX01007890.1:33009-72733 GCA_013401335.1 Brachypteracias leptosomus | reverse complement strand
AAAAAAGAAAGAAAAAAGAAAAAGAAGAAAGAACAATCTTGAACAAAGGAGAACAAACATATACCCACTCGTCTGGAAAACGAATGAAAAATGCAATCAAACTATTTCAGAATTTAAGAAACACAAAGCTTCTTTATCAATTTTCACAAAAATATGACAGAAAGCTTGCAAGATTTTTAAAGGATTAATAATACCTTATACTGCAAGCTATATTTATCCCAAACTCCAGAGTATTTATTTTATCAGGATTTATTTTCAAAACACACTTTCAAACATTTGTTAAATTATCTACTGAAAAGGGGTAAACATTAAGTAACCCTCCAATAAGGATGAAAAAAAAAAGAGAAACGTTTGCTTAACATCCATTATCCTGCCTGTTATTCAGCAACTAAGCAACATCTGTAAGCAGTTTCTCAAGTGTTGTGCATAACCCAGCACCACCACCTGCTGTTTGGGAAGGAAGATACAATTTTCCTTGTCTTGCACACTAGATCTGCAGTACTGTGCAAGCAAAGAGAAATCCCACTTTTCAAACATTCAAAGAAGACGACAACAAACAAAACAAAGTAAAAGAAAGCAGAATTTCCCATCTCCAGTAAAGTATGGGAGACACAGCTTTGCCCATTTTAACTATGGGGCTATCCTTAGAATCACAAAATCATAGAAACATAGAATGGTTTGGGTTGGAAGGGACCTCAAAGATCACCTAGTTCCAATCCCCCAGCCATGGCAGGGACACCTCCCACTAGACCAGGTTGCTCAAGGCCCCATCCAACCTGGCCTTGAACACCTCCAGGGATAGAGCATCCACAACCCCCTGGGGCAAGCTGTTCCAGTGTCTTACCCTCACAGTGAAGAATTTCCTTCTAATTTCCAACCAAATCTACCCTCTTCCAGTTTGAACCCCCTACCCCTCATCCTATCACTACAGGCCCTTATAAAAAGACCCTCCCCAGCCTTCTCGGAGGCCTCCTTCAGATACTGGAAGACCACACTAAGGTCTCCCTGGAGCCTTCTCTTCTGCAGGATGAACAAGCCCAATTCTATCAGCTTGTCTTTGTAGGAGAGGTGTTCCAGCTCTCTAATCATCTTTGTAGCCCTCCTCTGGACCCCCTCCTCGTATATGGGGTGAAGGTCACATATTGGCTGATCACGTCAATCGTACCAGCACACTGCTTCTGCTCTTTTGGCTTGGGATTCCCACAAAATGTTTATAAACTTGGGCAGTGCACATGACTTGCCTCCAGTGTGCTACCTGTCTTTCCACAAATCCTGCAGCTTGCTAGCAAAATTGTTTATCTTGGCTCTATTTCAGCTCTTCTGCCTATGGGGAATGCTGAAATTTTTTTGCATGATGCTTTTGTGGGGAAGGTCAAATGAATACTGGCCTCCCAGTCTTATAAACATGGAACACAGTAAAGTCCAAAGCTTTTCCTTCAGAAAACTTTATGAGCTAGTCCCTCATCCCTTACCAGGGATGGAATGGAAAGGAGAATCTGTACCATTTCCTTTTCATTACTAATGGACAAAAAAAGTGAAAATTGTAGCTAAGTAGGCCCGAAGGAAAGACAGGGTAAGATATTCAATACCAGTCTGCTGCCTGTATCCAAAGATACAGCTAAAAGCTGTGTCAGCTGAACCTGAGAATTCAACTTGCCCCTGGACTGCAAGAGAAACTGAATTACAACTGATAGGAACAATTGCAGGAGAGCTGTGCTCCATATGGGCTGTTAAATCACAGCCCAAAAGCTGCCTCTTTTTTTTCCACAAGCTCTCCCTTTAGACAGGTAAATCTCCAGCTAGTCATTTAGGTCTATCTGCGTATCTAATTCTTTCCAGGACTGATGCTCTGTCCTATATCTTGTGCAGACATGCATAAAGCATGTTTAAAAGGGCATGTCTCTGATTAATAGCAAACAGTGCAATTCTTAACAGATAGCAAAACATCCCCCTGCTGCTAATCAGCACTGCCAATGAACTGTGATGTTAAGAATGTGCATTTTTGTGTCACAAGTTTGGTGAAACTCCACGGTTTGGTTGTGGCGTCTGCAATTCTCAATCATGCCAAAGAGGAAAGGGTTTGGGGTTTGGGGGATTGTTTTTTGCTGGGATTTTGATTGTTGTTGCTTCCCCTTCAAAATAAGAAGTCTTTCATGGTTTAAGGCTGCTATTTCTGCATTGTCTGTTTCCACTCAGCTCCTAGGTTGAGATGATTAGGTTTTGTTTTATTTGCATGCCCAGTGCACACCTGGAAGTTGTAGAACTGAGCTCATTATCAGGTTGATGCAGGTTACATTTTTCTTCTCTCCTGGTCTTCAATCCCTGAACTGTTCCATGAAGTATAGCACAGTCTTGTAACCTTGGAGCATCCAGACCTGGGAAGAGTTCCAGTTTGCAGTTTCTGCCCTCCCTAATTTTTCCCTGTGCTTAAAACATTAAAAGAGCTAAAGACAATTTTAAAAGTAAAGGGTATTATTGTGTGTGTTTGTTTTGGAATGGAAGAAATACATCCTCTGTATCAACAGAGCTGAAGGTACTTCAGTTAAGAGTTGGACCAGTTAGATGGTGGAGCAGGGACACAGGAACCTGCCGGCCCTACTGCCATGGAGGACAGCCCTACCACGGGCAGCCTCGACAAGGCTGAGAAGTAAATATTGGACATATGGGTTGGAGATCTCTTTCCAGCTTTTTTCTGTACTTATCCCTGCAGCAGGGATGCATTGGGAATATGGTTTGCAGCAACAGCCACTGGAGTGAATCAGCATGGAGGGGAGTGAGAAAAGGCTTTATATCCACTTGACAGCTGAGATGTGGATCAAATGAGGATTGCTTCTCTCAAACACAGTTTCATAGACATGTTCACCTTCACTAACTCCAAGGACTTCTAGAATATGACCAGGTTTTAAGTACTAACCTGTTTCTGTTGGCTGCAAAAAGAACTAAAGGCAATTAGCCTTCTGCAAGGCCTTTGACATGGTCCCCCACAACATCCTTCTCTCTAAGTTGGAGAAATACAGGTTTGATGGGTGGACTGTTCAGTGGATAAGGAATTGCCTGGATGGTCGCATTGAGAGGGTAGTGGTCAATGGCTAGATGTCCAGATGGAAAACGGTGACAAGAGGTGTCCCTCAGGGGTCTGTACTGGGACCAGTGTTGTTTAATATCTTCATTAATGACATTGACAGTGGCATTGAGCGCACCCTCAGCAAGTCTGCTGATGACACCAAGCTGGGGGGTGCAGTTGATATACCAGAGGGACAGGATGCCATCCAGAGGGACATGGACAGGCCCAGGTTCAACAAGGCCAAGTGCAGGGTTCTGCACCTGGGCTGGGGTAACCCGTGGTATCAATATAGGCTAGGAGGGGACATGCTATAGAGCAGCCCTGTGGAGAAAGACTTGGGAGTACTAGCGGATGAAAAGCTGGATATGAGCCACCAATATGCAATCGCAGCCCAGAAGGCCAATCACATCCTGGGCTGCACCAAAAGAAGTGTGACCAGCAGATCAAGAGAGGTGATTCTGCCCCTCTACTCTTTCCTGGTGAGACCTCACCTGGAGTACTGCGTCCAGCTTTGGAGCCCTCAACACAAGAAGGACATGGACCTGTTGGAGCATGTCCAGAGGAGGGCCATGAAAATGATTAGAGAGCTGGAGCACCTCTCCTATGAAGACAGCCTGAGACAGTTGGGGCTGTTGAGCCTGGAGAAGAGAAGACTGGGGGGAGATCTTATAGTGACCTTTCAATACCTGAATGAGGCCTATAAGAAGGCAGAGGTGGATCTATTCACAAGGTTTTGTAGCAATAGGACAAGCAGTAATGGTTTCAAGCTAGAAAAGGGTAGATTTAGGTTAGATATTAGGAAAAAGTTCTTTAATATGAGGATGGTTGATCACTGGAACAATTTGCCCAGGGAGGTGGTGGAGGCCCCATCCCTGGAGATATTCAAGGTCAGGCTTCATGGGGCTCTGAGCAGCCTGACCTAGTTAGAGATATCCCTGCTTATTGTAGGGGGATAGATGACCTTTAGAGATACATTCCAACCCAATGCATTCTATGATTCTATGATTCTATGAATTATGTTTTAAATTTAGGTGCCCCTTTGCAGTACTCCTGTTCAAGTGCCCTGAGGCTGGAGGCTGCATCACTACTGACACTCCAAGTGACTATAGGATCAGAGAGAACACATATATGCTGAAATTGTTCTGTGGGTAAAATGAATATGAAACTAATATCTAAAACTATATCTATATTTTTGTAAGCACTAAATGCACACAGGAGAGGTCTGGAATATTTCCTACTATTAAGCAGCAGTGGATTTTTGTAGTGGAAAAGCTGCAACATTACTTAGGAAATATACAGCAATAAAATAATCTGATTAATCCCTGTAATGGTATACTACAGCACTGAATTTATCACTGACTTTCAATCTGGGAATGCTGGGAATTCCCCTTTTGACATATATAGGATTTTTTTAAGAAAAAACAGGACATCTTTTAACTGCAAATATACAAACTGTCAATTGCATAACATGGACTGTAAACATGATGGAGTTCTTAGTTCACTCAGCAATTAAAAAAATCAAAGTATTTTCACTTTAGTTACCTCAAGGAGACACTGAATATAGAGATTTTTATAAACACTTTTATTATAAACACTATTACTAAATACTTTAAAATAAATCTGATGCTCTACTTTCAGGACTGTGATTAACTTCATTTATTTAAACTGTTTAACTATCAGCAGAGGTCAAAAGCTAACACGTCTCCATACTTTCCACCTAAAGAAATTTCCACTCTGATGTTTCTATGTGCTTTCCCTGCCCTTCTCAATGTTATTTTTAATAAAAGTGGACTTCCTTATAGCCTTATAGATCTCTTAAATGCACACACATCAACACTATCAAGATTTATCTGCTTATTCACTAACCATGCAAGAAGAAGATAGTTCTCAACAGAGAAGGAGTCCTGCGGCATAGACTGAATATAAGTATTGAAGAGAAAAAGAGACTGTAATGTGACAGAAATTTGGTGATGAATTTTTGATAACTTGTTATGACTTAAATCTAAGGGAAAGAGACCCTGCAGGCCCTTAAATGTTCTATGTAATATGGAATACTTTATTATTCCAGAGAGTAATCTGAGTGAGAATTTCTAGTTTCAGAAATGCCTCTTGCCTCACTAAAATCATTCTGCTTTTGTCAAGCCTGAACTCTTTCAGAGATGAGGGCAAATTCTGAGGTACTCCAGTGAGCAAATCCTCCGCCAAGTTCAGTTTTTCCAGTTTAATCATGTTATCAAAAACTGTCTTCTTAATGCCTTTCTCAATAATTTGATTGTGACTGAGATCAAGCTTTTCTAGCTCTGACAGCTCATTGAAGACATCAGTAGGAATTACTGATATTTTACTGGCTGCTAAAGATAATTCCTTGAGGGAGTGAATTGGGGGAATGAATGCTCCTCAGCTGACTGAAGTTCATCTTCACCATGTGCAAAGATGTTAAGGAGAAAAATGCCACTTTGTGGAATGGTTGATGGATTAACCTGCTACTGTGGAGGCTTGGTGCCACCACGTTCCTGGGCTGAGTCCAAGCCTGATCTGCAACACTGCAGGTGCTGTCACTGCCTGGCCCCAGCTCCACCAGGGCAGCAGGCAAGTCTAAGATTATCTTCACCCACATGAAAACACATGGGACTGTGCCATCCTTCATAGGCTTCTTTTACAGCTCCATCACTGAGCTGCTTGTTCTTCAGGACCAAGAATCTAGTGACAAATATTCCTTCAGGAGACTCAGCTGGATGAAATCTATGCTTTTATTCATAAGCAGCAAATATATGGCACTAAAGGGGATTCCTTCAGGGATATATGGTAGGCTTTTTCCTGAGAACAAAACCACTCTGAAAATAAGATGAGAAAAGTGAAACCCCCACTGTTGTAAGCAAAAGAAGAGTTACAAAAGTACTTGTGTAGAATTTCTTTCTAATATCCATTTACCTGTTATAGATTTCTAGATATAGATACACTTCTCTGTATCAGTAGTATAAACAATAAATTGTTACTATTTACAGTTAGAGCACTTGTCATCTGTCCTCAATACCTCTTATAAATTCAATTCAATTCTCTAGGGCTACACAGATTTTTGTGTGTTTTGAGCTGATTTTCTCCTTCTCTTGTTTGAGTGTATGTGATGTATCTTCTGACACAAGCATCCCTCTCTAATGCTCTCTTCAAGCATCGGTTTTCTACATTTCTACAATTTTTTTCAAAAAAGGGAAAATTATTAACTTCTGCTTTGATGTACATTGATGTATGATTTGTTCATTTGGTAATCACATGCATGTGATATATAACCACAAAGGAATTTTTTATTAATGTCTACAATTATTTATATCCTATGGTATGACCATTACTTGCTTATGATTTTCACCATATATCATATAGCTACGCACCTTATGATAATTATGTTTAAACAGCTTACACTCAGAATGTGACTAGACGACTTTATCTGGAGGGATCAACTGCCAGAGCAAGCACACGTTGAAGGGCAAGAGTCATCCTCAAAAAAGGCTGGTAATCTGATCATCTCATCTTCCTTGTTCCTATAGCATTATTGCATTTATTTGTGTTATTATTCTGCCTTTTATTCCCTTTGCTAGCTTACTGCTTGTTTCTGAGCTCTTTGTCTTTGCTTTTTTGCTGTTTTAATAGTTCTTAGACCATATATCCTTTTCTTTTCTACTTTTTTTTAACTCTTACCTTTTCTTCCCTTTGCTAGGAGGAATGTCAATGATCCTCTTCCTGACATTTCTTTCTGGACTAAGCCTGACTCCCTGGCATGAGAAACCATGTACCCCTGCTTGATTTGTGACATACTTCCAGGCGCCTTTGCCTGCCCATGGAGATGCTGGTAGAGAAAGCCTGCTTGGCTGTGCTTGGCTGTACTTGGATGTCGGTACTGATGCTCATTCCTGACAGATTGGCCTTGATCCCTGCAGGAGACACAACAGAGGTGCATGAGGTGTAGCAATAAACAGAAGACCACTCAGCAAGGCACAGGCTGTACTCCCACACTCTTCTACTGCTTCAGTCTCACCTGTGTGTTCCAAGACTGAATTAGTGCTATTATGTTTCAAAGGCAAAAATGTATGTTTAAACTTCTCACTGAGCTTACAAACCACTTGGACTGTCTTCACTGTATTTTTTCCTGTTTTCAGGATTTTTCCTGTTCCCCCTACATTTGCACAATACTACTATTGTTAATAGAAGTACTTCCACTACTACTACTACCTACTACTTCTACTAACTGTACTTCTGCTATTGTTACTATTTGTAACAAATACTTCTGGAAAAAAGACAGGAATATATAAAATGACAAACCATAAACATACAGTCTATTAATATAAAATCCTGTGGATTAAATTTTTTAATGACATAAAATAAGAAAACTTTGCTTGATGCTTCTGCTTCTTTTCTATTTTACACCAGCCCTGGAGACCTGGATCCTCTGGTAGCAGAGAATGTAATTTCTTCTTCCTTTATAAATGCTCATGGATTTTGAAGCTATTAAATGAACATGCTGTATTTCAAGATGGGTTAGAATAATATCAGCCTAAACTGGAAATTGTATTTGACCTGCCTTTTAACCTACTATCAAGTCATTTTAGTATCTTTAGATATATGGCATATGAGACTTCCTCCGTTGGGGACACAGATTGCCAGGGGAGGTGTAAAGCTAGTAAGACCTTGTCAGACGAAAAGAGTTTATCTGCATCTGTTGGAACTGTTGTTTTCTAAATACTGAATTTTTGTCTGCCTACTCCAGGAAAGTAGAAAAGAATGGAATATTTATGACAGCTAACTTGTATCCATATAATTATAACTAAGAAATTAATTTCTGAAATTGTTACATTCTTTCCTGTCTCTTTGTCTATCTATTCATCCATCCATCATTTGTCAACAGACAGTCCACTGTCTCACAACAGTTATTTTAACTCCTTGTCCCCTTGTAATTTCTGAAAGTATTCTCATCCCAGGTATTCAGATAGAAAATGTAAGATTACTTAAAACTCACAGTTGTCTTGTGCAGCTGAGAGGGAGAGATGTGATATAGCCATAACGATATCTTCATCCTCACCAGGTGAAGGAAAGTTTCTATCCTTTGCTGAAATGGATATTAAAAAAAAAAGTTAAAATATCTAACAATTAAATGAAAAATTAAATGAAAATATTTCTTGCAACATTCCTTTAGTTTTATTCTCACACACATCCTGTGAGTAAAATCTCCCACAGCCTTTCATTTGAACCCAGAATTTAACTAAATTCACTGTGAATACTTCTGTTTGGCACTGCCCATACAGTATGCTGCAGGCAGCAGCAAAGGGCATCCATCGGGGTTGTGTGCCTTGGGCTACCTTCCCCAAGTGGAACATTTGCCTGGAAATGTCTCACGTTAATGGTGACTTGGAAAAAATTTAAGAGTGAGCTCAAGAAGGGTTAGAGACTTAATAAAGGGGCAAGGCTGCTGATGCCACCACCTTTGTAAGGGATATGTTTGACAGTGGTTTGAGTTGCTGCAAGACTCAATATTGCTTAATTACTACAGTCTCAGAAAACAGTTTGAAAAGACACAGTTGTCTGACAGGAATGAATCTCTAACGCAATATCCTAACTTTCCCTGTCACATTCCCTACAACTCTCCAGGACAATACCCTTTGGTAATTGCCATAGCCCCTGTTGCCCTAAAACCACAGGCAATACTTTCAAGCACCTTCCTGTGGAATGTCCCATTTTTCTCTCTTTATGTAAGTTTAACTTCCTGTAACATGCTCTGCTTCTTCTTATGCCACCAGTCTCCTCTGAAAACCCTGCTTTTTCCCAACACTGTCCCAACAGAGCATCTGCAGCTTTCCTTTTTTTCTTCTGCCTGACTTTGTTTAGCCCACAGATGAGCACAAGATACAAAATGTGCTGGCAAAAGGAAGCTGTAACTGTACTCCCCAGCCCGTTCCCCTGGTGGGAGTTCTGTCAGGGTTTCTTTTTCTCATCCAGCTGCTGAATTTTTATGGAAATTGTAAGAACTTAGTATTTAGTTCACTAGCAAATTTGACTGAACTTGGGATTTGAAGGTACAGGGTTTGAAGACAGACAACCCATATGACTGAGTAATGTTAGTTTGCTTTTTTGAAACGGTGAAATTAAAATTAAAGTAACTTAAAAATAACATGTCTTATTATTAATTTATGTAGACGACCATAATTTTAGCAGAAGTTTTCATTCTTTAAGAATTATCTGAATTTTCCAAGACCTCATGAATGAGATTAATGTAAAAGTAGGATGTCTATAGTAGGTCAGACATTTTAATCTCTATATCATTAATAGATAAAATGAAGTTCCTTTAATATAATTATTTATCCTCTTTAAAAAATAACAAATTAAAAAATGTTTAAAATAGATTGGGACATGGGATTTCCAACAAAACACAAAATGAACTGCAAAACTTCCATTTTTTCCCCATCATAATTTTATTTTGCAATCTCTTATCCCTGACTACAATGAAGGCATTGTTAGGCTTTCTCACATGCTGTAAGTTATATTGCTTCCAAGGAAACAAATATTATTAAAAGAACATATTAGAAAAGAAAACCCTGTTGAATTAATATAAATAAATATCCTTATTTATAAGTAAGAGGGAGAGCCATTTTGTTAGCCAGTATGAAAACTAGAAGAATTTTCACTGATTGTTTTTATTCTTTTAATCTAAGATACACTTTTCTGGTTGTATAGTAACTCCATAATGATTATGTCAAATATATTTCCTACTGTTACATTTTTGTAGAGATCTTTCAACACCCTGCACTGATGTGTGGCTTTACTTTATATATCTGACTCCAGTATTTTTTGATACAGCAATTTACATGGCTACAAAAAAGAAAAAAAAATCTCAAATATTTGTGCTTTCAGAGTGCTCTGAACTTTTTCAGCAGTAGTTTCAGTAACAGGACATCTGTTTGACAAAATTGTGCCCAGCACTTCCTTCACCCACAAGAAATGCAAGAGCTGTCCCTGCTGTACCACAGATCCCCGCAGCATCCCATGGGACTGCACAGCCCACCTGAGGCCACTGCACGTCCCAGCAGTATCCCACGTGTGCTCCCGAGAACAAGGAAGAGGACCATGGAAACGTTCTTGGCCAGTGCAACAGCACACAAAGACTCATCTTCAGCTTGGGCTGGTACCTTCCCAGATGAAGCTCCTCACTGGTGATGAATGCCCCATGAGAGCTCTGTGCCCACAGGTCCATTGAGATAAATTTGCCCCTTGCCCTGAGGGTCCCCAGGGGTTCTCATGTTGACAGTCCTCTCCAGTCTTCAGAGGATTTCAGGAAGGCTTCTACGTGCAGTGCTTTGCCAGGGAGGTTTCCAGTGAGATTCAATTTTTATATTAAGAGAGGTTGAGGATGGTTTTGCAGCAAAAGCACAGGCCAGGGAGTCAGACCTCGGTGCTGCTACAACCCTGAGAGGGGCTTTCTGTGAAACCATAATGTGAGTGTCCTGCTCCTTGCTCCTGGAGCAGGACCTCTACAAACGCACACAGGCAGCACTACAGATCGACAGATACCAGTGGGGCTGGGTATGTGGAACAGAGACAAGAGGGTTCTAGCCAGAGCCAAACCAGGTGTCAAAAACATGGGTTTTGGCACTTAATTCCCCTACCCCTAAACCAGAGATATAACCATAATGTTTGCCATTCTTAGCTTAGTTCTTTTGTGCTTGCAAATTGTTCTGTGATCGTTGACCATAAGGTCTGTACAAGTGCTTTGATTTTTCAACCAACTTTGCACAGATTGTCATTGAATTAAAAAAAAAAAAAAGGAACAATGTTTTTATCAATTACACATCTCCATTATAAAAACAACCCAAACATTTTACTGATTGACTGAAATAATTTGAAAGCAATTATATCACTGCCTAAACAGACAAGATGAAAATCCAGCAGTCATTTTCCTCCTGAATACTTGAAATGGGAAGGATTGCCTCAAGGCTTTACATTACAATTATTCCACTGTGTATTATTTTTATAATCATTTCCACTCCAACTATGTGCTGACATTTACATATTATGTTATAGGTTTCAGCATGTTCCCAGCTCTGACTGTGTTTTGCACTGTAGGCTAAATTCTTTTGTTATTACTGGTATTATTTTTCTAATGTGTCTGCCTGAACTGTCCACATGGAAGACACTCTGGTCTGATGATATGCTTTGTTGGGATTAAAACTGGCTCAATTAATAATGGTCAATGATCAGAAGCACCTCTCAGGTTACATAGTTTAACATGACAGCATAATTCTTCTGTCTTCTTCAACAAGTCATCTATCCTTAGAATGACATATTTCATGATATACAAAAGACTAGAGGAAATAAATACATATTTCGATATTGGTATCATTAAGTAAACGTACTTAAATCCCATGGCAGTCTTCTCTATTATCTTGCACACCAGCAGAACATTAATGTCTACAGAAGTCCCAGATGTGAAAAAGAAAGTGGAAATTGAACGGTCACCCTTTAGCCTATAAAAGACAAAATATTCACTCACTATTCCCCTATGGCTAGAATATGATACAATGGTGTGATGGTATGGTGGCACTTTCATACAGGGTTCTGTGAAATGCCATTGACCCATGCAGCATGGGCTGCTCATGTAGAACCTATTCTTCTTACTCAGAGCAGTTTCTGCCAAGGTACATATTTCTCATGCTACCATATCTATGGAAGTATATATCAAGCTGTAACAGGACCAAATTTGGAAGCTTCTACAAGGCCTCACAGTGTCAGGATACATTAGAAGTCTGAATTCTACTCCAGCAGTGCCGGAGGAGCTTAAACTTAAGTATTATTTATCATAAAACTCTTCCCTTAAGGTCTTGAAGTCTCTTCCTGTAAAATGTCTTTCTCTGAGACCAGTATCATTTTAGCCTCTCTTATAGATGTATTGCGTCACATAAAAAATGGGTAATATTACTGAGTTTCTGGAGGGGAGTGGGTGGGCAGGGTGAGGTTTACTGTGGACAGTAAGACTACTACAGAAATGTTATGTCCAACTCTCACAAGTCAAGGTGGAAATTTGAAAGGCAGAGATGTCCAAAAAGTTCATGAGAATGACTGAAGGACTTGAGCATCTGTTTTCTTGGAACACACTCAAAAGGATCAGTCCAGTGAGAAATAATTAAGTGACACAATCACAAATGACTCATAGACATGGAGTAAAAAAAGTTCAACCCCCCCCATTTTCTGACTTAGCAAAAGAAGTCAGACAAGATTAAATGGCCAAAAGTTGCAACCAAGACAGCTTTCAGGGAAAGTGCAATACCTGTTGATCTCATATAATTAATTATTGCAACATCTCAACAGCTGTTGTAGCTCATTCTATAGTAGTAGTCTGATCATGGTTGGATGTTTTCCTAAAAGACATACCATGTTTCATACAGGATTTAATATGGAAGTCCCATTCCCCATGTAATAGAGTAATCAGAGAAGACAGTCACAATGTTTCTATCCTTAGAAAAGTGATCATATGATCCTTGTCCTACGAAGAAATTCTTAGTTCATGTTAGACAGTTGTGCCCTGTAACCTTACCTCTGACCTGTTCTGTTTCTCTGAGACTTTGGAATATCACCATGTCCACTATCAGTAATTTTTAGATAATAACTTTTTTCTATTTTTATTAACAATGGCACTCATTTTCACTAACTCTTAATTTACTTAGTAACTGACTCTTCATTTACCTAGTAATTACGCATAAAGTTATGTGTATATTTGATACTTAAGGTGATATCCATCTTCAGATAGACATACTGAAATTTAGAACTGGGTATGTAAACATCTGTATGTTAGCTGGAACTAATAGAATCATAGAATCATAGAATGTTTCAGGCTGGAAAGGATGTCTAGAGGTCATCTGGTCCAACCTTTCTACACAAGTAGGGACATCTCTACCTAGGTCAGGTTGCTCAGAGCCTCATCAAGCCTGATCTTGAATGACTCCAGGGATGGGGCCTCCACCACCTCTCTGGGNCTCAATGCCACTGTCAATGTCATTAATGAAGATATTAAACAACACTGGTCCCAGCACAGATCCCTGAGGGACACCACTTGTCACCTTCCTCCATCTGGACATCGAGCCACTGACCATCACTCTCTGGATGCAACCATCTTGAACTGCTTCCACCCCTAATGTCTACTTAAATGCAAGCAGGATTCTGCTTCAGGTTCCAAGCTTTCCCCATGCGGATTTTACAAAATATGAGTGAAAAGTACTTTTCCATGGAAAATGGCACAGGTTGGTAACACCAATACAGAGATGAGTCAAGTGATTGATGGCCCTAGCACGAAGTTTTGCCTGTCTGGTGTCTTCACTAAGGTTGATCACACATCTGGATTAAGCAATAGCATTTTTCTCTGACATTTGAAAAGCTGCTGCCTTACAAGTGGAGGCAGAGCTGCACAGAGGGTATTGAGTCACTACTCCCTGTCAGTATAAAGTGGGAGTGGGTTTGATACATGTGGGAGGTGGTATGCCGCTTGAGGCACACTCTGAAAAAATACTGCCAAAGCAATTTATTTTACATTTTATTTTTAAATGTACCATCTTGTTGCATCTTCCCAGGCTCACGACCATATTCTGTAATAAAGGTTTCCTTTCTTACATATGCCTTTATATTGGCAGAGTATATGAGCCCATGATCATCAGGCCAACAGTCACAGAATGCCTAGCATCATACTGTGTAAGTGTTCTTGTCTTTCAAAGTAGGCAAGACATCCTTCCACATCCATGCTGCCTGGAGGAATGGCTCCTTGCCCCTGCTATCACCAGGGCTGACAATCATCTAACATAGTGCAAGTTAGCCTGGCCAAAATTGTGCCAGGAACTCCTCTAATTATGTATGAACATAATCCACAGTCTATTTTCAAAAGTGATTATGATGAAGGTGCAAAAAATCATCTAAGAAAGTTGAGGATGTTGGGGTAATTAATGTTTCAAGAGCTTTTGCTCAGCTTAGCAGGGGCTCCTCTATAGGCTGTGAATGGAGGATGGAGGCCAAGGAGGTCAAGCCAAGGGCCAGCAACCACCACAACTTCATCTTGGCAAAGGTTCTGTGTCAGAGAGCTTTAGCAGAATGCCTCCCACAAAGCATATGAGAAACTTCAGCACAATTTACATGGACTGAACTATACTGTTGAAAAGGGACTCAGGGAAAAATTATTTCAGACCCATCACTTCCCTCGTCTGGAGCATTGTGCTTCCAGGGAGACAAGTGGGATGTTAGCATGGGTTTTCTGCTGATTTTCCCTGAAACTTAGTTTTTGGCTCAGATCAAAATGCAGTTGAATGAACAGAAGATTAATCAACATGTGTAGCTTGGTGTTGTCATTTCCAGAGCATTCCTTCTAAAAGTAGCCCTTCAGAAATGTGTTTATTTGGATAGAGTGCTAAGGTAGTTCATACACTCTATGTAAAAAAATTTGAGGCTTGCTGGTTGAATGAAGTTGGAAAAATAGCCTGAGTTAAAACGTTTTACTTGATCAGCTTTCCGCATGTCAGCCACCCAAAAACTTGCCTCCAAAATATAAATCATTTTTTTAAAGCGTGTCTATATTAAATACATAGCACATGAGTAGACCCAGAAGGGAGTAGAAGTACCCACTGTACCTTCGCAGTCACTTGGGATAGCTAATACATATTCAGCTGTTAGCAGTGCTGGTACCTAAGTCTCTACTTCAGGCCACCAAAGAGATATGAGAAGTCAGGAATGATTACAAATAACACTGCTTCATCTCACTACCAAAGCACTCAAAGCATATCAGCTCACCAAGCTAATAGCATTTCCCATTTCACAATTTGCTGTTGTCTTACCATCTGGCAACACAGTTGAGGTAAAGGATTTTGTGGCGCTGCTTCTCCAGTGAAAGTAAGCCAAAGATAGGCCCACTTGTCAGAGAAAGTCCTACTCCAGAGCATAGGAGTATTGAGTAAAACTAATTTTACAGCTCATTTATTGCCTAGGGAAATCATCTCAATGTTCTCAGACTTGATCCAAGTGCAGTAATAGAGGTACAGTGAAAAGCAAAGCTTTCTGTTAAAAAATGGTTGCAAAGTTTCCACCTTGCCTGCCAGCGAGATAGTACCACACAGCAATTGGGGAGCGCTCTAAGATTTTCTGAGCTGTGAAAAAATTTCAAGTTTCCACAAAGGGCATGCCTTTCCTCTTACATGGGCAAAGTTTCAAGAACAATTATATACCTTCTTCAGGTTACATCCCAGTTTGAAGAAGAATAAACATCCCCCAAAGTCTTTTTTCCCTCAGCTATTGGGTAATATTCTTCCCACATTTCATTTTATTTTACTCTTGCCACAATAACAATACAAAGTTCCACTTTCACCAATGTCTTTTTATCCTTCCAAGCTGTTTCTCCAAGGAACAGAATGCTAAAAATACCAATGGTTTTCATCCCCTTCCTAGTACATAGTGGTCTTCCTGATGCACTGCTTTTGGCTTGTCTGCTGCCAGCTGACACTCATCTTATTTGAACCTCCCCTTACAAATACTCCCTCCTTTTACTTTTGTTCACTGCTGTTAAAAACTGTACCCTTTCGTCTCTCCCGGACTCTCGTATTTCCTGTAACCTTCAATACTGCCTCCCTCAGCCTCTACCATACATACAGGTTCTAGCAAAATACTGCTCAGATACCGTTGGGGTTTTGGTTTGCTGGTTTGTGTTCTGGGTCTTTTGACATTACGAAAACATGACTCACCATTGAAGTCTTAGGATAATAAATTGCTCACATTTTGACAACTCTGGCTCCACATGTTGTAACTTTGGTCTAATTTTGATTATACTGATGCCAATGCCCTCCATACAGCTCAAGAGTTCAAACTTCAATCTTAGCCTGTTAAACAGGACAAGTTACCCTCCCTGTTGACTTTGTGGTCAATTCAGTCTTTCATGTTACTGCAAGTAATGAATTTAAATTTCTTAGTCTTGAAGGTCAGCATATTGTAGACCAGCTGCAGAGTTCATAAATGATTCCTTTATTCCTCATGATAACTCCAAAACTTCATTTCTTATCACAGCACATTTTTTTTACCTTATTTTCCAAGATGTGCTAAAGGCTTACAGTAAAATCATGTCTTACCATTTAGTTACAATGCACAGACTACTCCCTGGCTTTCAGAAGGGACATCTCTGACAGATGCAAGCCTTCTGCTTTTGCACATGAATAGTCTCAGAGTGCATAGAAAGGATTTAAGACCAAGGCTTGGATAGAAATCCAAATCTGCCAGCCTGGAGGCTTCAAAACCCTAGAGTAATCTAGCTGAAGTCATCAGCACTCAGATCCACCTCCCCCACTGATCAGTCTGCAGAGAATAAATTTTAGGCCTCTGCTTCCTCATTTTCCACTCAGCACTGACTTCATCATCCTTGCGGGTCACTCAGGAACATGAAAAGAAATATAGTCCGTGGCAACCCCTCCTCTCTCATTCTGTGTCTGCTTCCTGCATCTTAAATGATGTGTTATATGGCTTTCTTGCCACAGCTGTCTTTTCCGGCTCCGAGTGTTTTATCACTGCATCTATTCTCTCCCATTAGACCAAAGTTTGCACCCAACTAATAAATCTCATAAAAGATTGTCTGGGATTTAGCATCTCCTCAAGAGCCAACTAAGGAGAAATCTACTGCTGACAGAAAGACAGATATCCAGTGCAACTGTACAGGAACATTTGAGCAGAAGACCACCTGTATTCCACTTTTGGTTACTCACTCTCCCCTTTTTTTGAGCCAAAGAGTTGTGTAATCATGCACATCTGTGCAAATATAGCATGCAAAGAGCCCGTGGTAGCCTGTGTCAGCTCGCTCTCTCCTCCTTGTGGTTTTGGCTGGAATGGAGTGATGATGGACAGAGTCAGATTCAAATAGAAGAGATTTATCAGACAGCCTTGCATGGAAAGTATATGCTCTCCATGGGCTTTCAACCAGACAGCTGGACACATGTCTCATTTTGTTTTCAGTTCCAAATCTAAAATAGTTTCAGAGGTTACACCAGTGTCTACCATTCCTTTTTTTCACAGCTGTGAAGAAGTCACTGACATGGAAGAGGAAAAATAATATTAAGGATGACTTAATGCTATTGTGAAAAAGTACAGAAAAGTATCTAAAAACTCAAAATGAACTTATTTTAACTGTTTCCCTTCTGGGATATGTGCATGCATATGCAGTAGGGTGTGATGGGGAGTGGGAGGGAGGGTGAGAATGGTAGCATATGTGAATGAGTGAGTCTACCATGACGTACCTGTGGAAAGTCAGCATTTTTCCCATAAGGAAAGAAAAGTTCCTGAGAATTAGGTTTACAGTATGAGCAGGTGACTGGTGACAGAAATGGTGCAGAAGTATATTCTCATAGCTGTCTGTGCTGGTATTTGTGAGGGAAGATTTGTCTCAAAAAGATCAATTTGTCTCCTGGTGACTGGAAATCTTGTTTCTTTGTTTTATAGAAAATTCTGTAGTCTGGAGGTCCAGGAATATTTCTGGGGTGCTTATGGAAGGAAGGATTATTCCTAGGCCCTCTGCAATACTATGACAGGTAGCTCATAATCCACAAGTCTTCAAAATGCAACTGAGAGCATTGGATTGTTAAGCTGACAAAAGTGAGTGCGTTTGTGACTCCATGTGTGAGCTATGGAGATTGACACAAGTTCAAGCACCCTGTTGAAATTATTCAAGTGGTCCATCTTCACTCTTGAAACCCCTAATGGTTTATCTCTGTCCAACTCATCATCTTCACTTCATCAGATGTGGTGTCCTTCCATTGCAGTCAGTCTCCACTGCCCAGCCGCAAACATTCAAGTAAGCATTTTCAGTGTCCTCCTAAGTGATCCTCATCCTTGGGAAGAACTTCTAGTAATCATACATACATCTATATTCCCTTCCTCCTTAAAGCCTACTACCTCTGCTTCAAAGCCAGTTGAAGCATTGGGATTGCTTAGCTTGCTATGTGCTGAGGCTATTACCTATCACATCAAAAGATAAAGTCTCCTTATTTCTCTCCTATAGATCTATAAATGCCTTTTTGCTTGGTGTATGCTGTGCCTAACGTCACGGAGTCCTGGTCCAGGAGTGGGCTTCCACACAACATAGAAACACAAATAACTATAAAGAAATGTAGGAGTGTGCACATGTGAGAGTGGAGGAGCACATTCCCCTACATTTATTGAGTGTTAAGCAGTAAAATATATCAATAGGGCAAAAGACAGTAATTTAAAATTAGTTTAGTTTTGGTTTTGTCTGTCAGAAAAAGGAACTGTCTGGAGCTCAAATCTCTTCCATTTGCTCAGTGTCTGTCCACGTCTTGCCAACAACAAAACAGAGGATGTAAGATTTTATTTTTCCTCTTTCAGGTGTAACAAAATTGCTTTCCAACAAGTAAGAATCCAGAAATTTAACTCAGTTTCTTCCCAAGAAGGCAGGTCATTAAGCTTTCTGACAGAAGAAAGCAGTCTGTTAAATGTTGTCCAGCAGCATACCAGAGCTTCAAAGAGACAGTACTTTCCTTCTCAGAGGGACCTTATTCTTAAAGTATGAACTCATAAAAAATGAGGATTTAACACAATGAACTCCTGTGGTTTAAGAGTTAGTTGGAGCTAAAAATGTAAATAAATTCTATCTACTAGACTTTGCTATCAGTTAGATCAGTACACTCACCATTGAGAACATGTGTTTAAAGCTTCTTTATCAGGCAAACAATGACCTGATACAATTTCTTTGCTGATGCTAGAAAGCAATAATCTTACAATGATGTTCCATCCATCTATCAAGTTCAAAGGAGAAAAAAAAAAACCAATCTACAAACTTCATGAACACAAAACATAAACTGCAGGTTGACTAATGAACGTGTGCACAAACTCCTCTGTTAACAGTATCAGCTTACAAAATCAACTGGTTTAATGCATGTGAAAACATGTAGGAGGGATCACACACCAGCAGAACTATTTAAATTAGAAAAACTTGTGCTTCAAGCTGAGAAGTTTTTTATCTATAACAAAAAAATAAAGATTATATTGGCCATAATATGACTTTTTTTGTTGTCAGACCTCAGCTTAGCTGACACATTAAATCATCTCTCTTGTACCTATTAGACATGGAACAAAACCAGATTAAAGCCTTAGTCCAAACTTTGGGAAACTTAGTTTGAGATACAGACTTTGCAATTTCTTGGGTTTGGAGTTTTCGCTTTAGGTTTTATTAACTGTAACAAATAGTTCTGATTTCACTGAAGTCCCCATCCAAGTATATTAAGCCTGTCCTTGCATAGTGATTAAGGATGATTAAGTTAATTCACTCTGTCTTCCCTTTCAGCCTTCTGCTTGATCTCATGTACTCTCATTGAATTTTTTCTACCCATCCTGTATTTCCATCTTATATTTCAGCCAAGGTCAAACAGAGAAATTTATAGGATCTATAGAGATATTGAGCAAAATTCCCTCTTAGTAAAGAATACCATGAGATATTATGTTGAAGCTAGAATAAAAGTTATTTCAATTATGCCTTTATTTTAGATCAGGCCTTTTATTCTTTTTCCACAACATTTTCTAAGAAAAATAGTTAGATTTGCAATGGCATACATAGTTGTTATTTCCTTTGAAGTTTGGGTGAAAACTTTCAGCAGTTTTCCATCACTATGTCTTTAACCTTATACTGTCCTGAACAAAACATCAACTTAAATACGGATGCCGCTGAACCTGACTAATTTTTCCCTTTGGAAGAGTTAAGTAGTGTGTTAGCAACAAACAAAAGGTTATGAAAGGTCTGTCTCCAGATGGTATTGTGAAAGGTATAAGCTTTGCTTTGTCAAAGACAAGCTCATTTTGCCAAATCCACTAGCTGCACACAATCAAGTATTGTTGTACCAGTTTTCTTGAACCTGTGTCTTCCAGGGTCAGAAGAATTTATTGATCCTCCCTTATTCTTTCAGTCTGTTTATCTGTTTAGCATCCAGCTGATGAGAGCATGTGTGCTATTTTTCATTAAAAGTATCAGAGACACAATGCTCCTCTGGACCAGGGAAGTAACACGCACCTTTCTTCAGTGGTATTCTGCCAAATCACTCCTTCACATTCTACCCATTTTGGAGAATGGTAAGTTTAGGACCCACGGATGGATGCTGGACTACTGATCATGGCCAATTCTTTGAATGTGATCAACACTACCTCTTACTTGTGCAAGCCATATCCAATTTTAGTGTTTGTGATCCAAATTCTAAGAAGTTATTTTTAATGAACCACATAAGCACAGGTTAAAGAACATGAAATTCCTGGTGATGATGAGAGAGCCCAGAGGTTATCTGTTTCCCTGGACTATTTTCATAGTCTCTGTCAGTATATCAGATTGGGGCACATTTCTTCTAAACTTCTTGAGAAATTGGTTATTTCTGATCTAAGTCTCATTTTAAATGAAATATTCTGTATATGTAGATACAATAGCCTGTTTAGCCTGTTCAGGTAGGGAATCTGAGTGGTTGAATAATAACCTGAATCTTTAGGACAGAAATTTCAGAAAATAAGTAGAATAAGTGTAAGCAATAACAATGATACTGATTTTTTTTTTTTTTTTTTCTGGTCTGGCAAATACATTTACAAGTCCTTTTTTTGTATATTTCTTCTATATGCTTCAGTTCAATGAGACTATCTCAGTCCACAGTAGCTTCAGTTTCCCCCAGGATAATTATCAATAAAGCATTAACGCAAGTACAGTTGTCTTTTAACAACACCTGTGTAAAACTGCTTTGAGCAGCACACATAATTCTACTGCTTAAAGGTAAGGTCATCAAGTAAGCAATCATCTTGGCTCATGTAGCACATCTTAAAGAAGAAGAGAGAGGGAGCTGGTTCTGGTGTCTCCTTGATGGAGATCCCGCTGGTTTTCTTGCCAATGCCTTGATCCTATCACTACACCACAGGTGCATAAAATGATAGTCACTGTCTGGCGCCATTTTAGCATTACTAGAGCCATAACTAGTCTCTTAGAAATACGAAAAAAACATTAAAATACATAAATATATATCAATGGAAAATTATAATATCCATCCAACACTGACAAGAGAATTTGAAATCCTCTTTATATTAATAGTACCTAATGAACTGAAAATTGCCAATACAGGCAGATGGAAAATTAATAAACAATGTGTGCATATTTTTAAGGTGGTCTTGAAGTCTCTCCAACATAAAAAGGAACTTCTCAGAAGTGAACTCAGTTTTTCTCATTTATGAATAGCATATCCAGGCAATAAATCATGCTCAAATTTCCAGTCTGTGATGGACTTCAGCTGGTTTTGTTCATTTGTTTCTCTTTTAAGCTTGGGGGCAACACTTCAGTGATTATGAATTTCAGCTTAATTTCTATCTTACATTCTACAGACTGACTTCCAAGAAAGGCTGCAGTAGAAAGGTATGAATCCTGTGTGAGACAGGTGCCTGCAAAACCCTTGAGCAAGAAAATCAAAGTCAGTGTTACTGACCCAGTAAGAAATTCCATTTTGAATGGTTTTCTTTCTCCTAATGCTTTCTCATAAGTTACTTTAGAGAATACAAGCAAACCACAGTTAGTATAGAAACCAAGTACTCTGTAGACCACTTTACACACACAAAATTATTGTCTAAGTTTAAAATATTCCTGAAAAGACTAATTATTTTGGCTGCCATAAACATCATGTCTGCCATATCTGAAAAGGGGATTCTCATCATTAGCTGAGCAACTGATTCACCTTTAGCAGACTCTAAGAATCAGAAATGGAGTTTAAAAATATGTTGTCTGAATTCAAGTGCTCTTGTACTTCTCAGAATAACATTCTATATTTACTTTTCAATTAGACAATCATGTCTTCTCCTCTGCTTGAAAGCATATAATATCTTACATGCCACACAATCTGCTTCAATTTCTGTGCGCAAGGCACAGTCTTCTTCTCATTATTCAGACCAAATGCAACAGTTGCTCAGTGGTAAAACTGCACAAATTAAATGAACCACAAGTAATGAATTGTGTTGTAGGGAACACAGAACAAGGGAAAGGAAAGCAGGAGCTCATGTAAATGTTATATTTGCTGAAGTGAATCACGTAGTATGTCATGGTCCTAACTTCAGGAAGAAGAGGGTACATAGAAGTCCAACCAAAGAATGCCAACATTTGAGAGCCTCAAATGAAGCAGCAACTTCTTATAGCTTCATCCAAATCCAATGAAATCATTTTACTGTGAAAACAATATAGATCAGGTGCGGGAGATCAATGGACAACGCGTACACAGACTAATGTAATCCAAGCATTGCCGTTTATTTGCCCAAAGCTCGCTCGTTATATACCCACCAGCACCAATCACGTGCTGGAAGCACAACTCTGATTGGTACAACAAACTCTGCCAGGGTCTAAACAACATCTCCTGATTGGCCAGGCACTGCTCTCAAGGCGCCGCCCATAGTTCCGCCTTCTGCCTCCTTTTTCTTGCTGCGTCACTGCCGCTGCACGTGCTGCATGTGGCCGTCCTTGTGTGGCCTTGCTGGCGCCACAGAGTCTGGATTTGCTCACATGTCCATTCTTATGGAGATACCTCTCCACAGATCAGCTCCATGAATTGTTGGAAAGAAAAAGCACTACAGTATGGATATTTTGGAGGACACTTAATTGGTGACTTCACCTCCTGTCTCTCTTGCTCCCTTTCCAATGCTACAGAATATTAATTCCACTGGGATGTTACTCGGCCAACCTAGTGGCCTTCTACAATGAGGTGACTGCATCAGTCGACAAGGGTAGACCTATGGATGTCACCTATCTGGACTTCTGCAAGGTGTTTGACACAGTCCCCCACAACATCCTTATCTCTAAGTTGGAGAATTATGGGTTGAATGGGTGGATTGTTCAGTAGATAAAGAACTGGCTGGATGGTCACATCCAGAGAGGGATGGTCAACGGCTTGATGTCCAGNGCCTGCGGATGGGAAGTAGAGAGTAACGGCTTTGTTGCTTTTGCTTCACGCGCGTGTGACCTTGCTTTCTCTGCTGTTTATTAAACTGCTTCTTATCATAACCCACAGGTTTTCCTTTTCCATCTTACTCTCTCCCCCCTTGCCTTGCTGACGGAGGTTTTGGTGGGGGGCGGGGGGAGTGATAGTGGGACTAGGGGTGGGCACCAGGCACCCAGCCAAGGTAAACCCACTACACCTGGTGAGACCTCACCTGGAGTACTGCGTTCAGTTCTGGAGACCCCAGCACAAGAAGGATGTGGACATATTGGAGCGTGTCCAGAGGAGGGCCACCAAGATGATCAGGGGAATGGAGCATCTCTTGTATGAAGACAGGCTGAGAGAGTTGGGGCTGTTGAGCCTGGAGAAGAGAAGGCTCCGGGGGGACCTTATAGTGACCTTCCACTACCTGAAGGGGGCCTACATGAAGGTGGGGGAAGGTCTATTCAAAAGAGTTTGTAACGATAGGACCAGGAGTAATGGTTTTAAGCTAGGAAAGGATAGATTTAGAATGGATATTAGGAAAAAGTTCTTTAATATGAGGGTGATAGATCATGGGAATGGGCTGCCCAGAGAGGTGGTGGAGGCCCCATCCCTGGAGTCATTCAAGATCAGGCTTGATGAGGCTCTGAGCAACCTGACCTAGGTAGAGATGTCCCTACTTGTGTAGAAAAGTTGGACCAGATGACCTCTAGAGATCCCTTCCAGCCTAAAACATTCTATGATTCTATGATTAATTTCTGACCTTTTCCTGCCTTTTCTTACTGCTTTTCCTTCAACAAACTCGGTTGATTTTTCCATTCAGTAACATCTCATTTCCACCTTGCAGCAAGAACCCTTAGGAGAAGACAAACAAAATGTTTTCCCAGATAGTATGTGGTGCATGATATTTCCCAGTGCATCATATATATACAGGACCATGTGGCTGGTCATAACCCATGGAAGATCCATGTTGGTTCCTGAGTTCTTCTTTTCCTCCATCTCTCACTGGTGCTTCAAATCCCTCAGTTCCATGGCTTGAAATTTATTTACATCTATGACGATTAAGATTTACAGAAGTAGGTTTCATTCCTTCAATGAATAATTTTTCTCTAACCAAGGACAGAGGGCAATGTTTAGGAATGCTGGCTCAGACCTTCTTCTCCAGAGAGCAAATCTGGGCTTTTTTTCTGCTAAAGTCTAAAGAATATATGCAGAAATAGACACACAGTCTAGGGGCATGGGGATGGCTGGTAAAAACAGATAATATGTAAGATGGATTTAGAAAGCACATATTTTCTTACTTTTTCAAAATTTATCAATTAAACATGCTCAAATATCCATATTAAATTTAGATTACTTTAAATTTCTGGCTACAAACTAGCATAATGAAAGGACTAGTGAATCTAAATTATAAACAGAATGTTCTTTCAGCTGTAAGAAAGTTAAGACACCCATCTTTTTTGTGGTTTAAAGGGGAAAGTCAATTTTGAGGAAGCAGGTGGTTGCAGCCAAAAAGGTTTGCTATCTTTTAACTGTAATTCATTGTATGAGGTTAGTAACTAAAGAGTCTGCTTGCACACACTTCTATTTGGCTGAAATATTTCCATTTCATTTTAAGGTCTGGCACCAATGTCTGTTTGGCTATCCATGGATGTTTCTACAGAAATTTATGTAAAACTAGTGGAGTTAAAGTGAATTTATGCTGAGGCAGCTGAAAATTATAACATAGTCCTTGATGCTTGTGATCTGGGATGAAATGGTGAAACAAAAGACACCTTGTGATTTCAGCCTTGAATGGTGGATTTAAAGCTGTTAGTACCATCTAGTGGGCAAATAAAGAATTGAAGAGTACAAATACAAGTAGACAGAATCCCCAGAATCTTAAGTATTATATTGAAATGTAGGAAATATGGTGATAGACACCTCTTGTAAGATTATTAGAGTTATAGGATTTCACATTAATGTGACAAATAGATTTGATGGAAGTCATTTAGGAAAAATGTAAAATAATTTGGTACAAATTTTGCATTACCATTTATATATTTCAGCTAAACATGATTGCTCTATAGCTTCTTTCTCATAATTGTCAAGCCCTGTGTTCTAGTCCTTTAACTCTTTTTGGTTTGGACTGTTCTATAAACCTGCACAGACTCATTTAACTTCTCTTCTCTTTCTTTTCTTCTCTTTCTTTTCCAAAATCTACATCATAGTCCTTATTGCCTCAGTTACATTTTAATGTAGCTCAAGAGAAAGCACAAAAATTTTCAGTTTTCTTTTCAAATTTATACAGGACATTTTGGTTTTTTATCATCTTCTGGCTTAGCTATTTTAGACTGTCTCGCGTCTAGGAAGTTTCACAGCTCCTGGTTATGTGTAATATGGTAGTCTAAGGAGCTATCAATTTCTTACAGTATGGGCTATACTTGGTACTGTAAAATGGGAGGTTAAAATGCTATTTCCAATTCTTCATGTCACTCTGTGTGACTTTGGGTAATCAAATTATTTATATATTGCTCTTTCCTAGCCTCTGAAAACTGATGAATCTCTGTCTCTTCTGAGAAATCAGAATTAAGTTTCGATAAAAATTCTTCACAAAATAATTTCCATTTTCAATTACTTCTGCTTTTCTTCCTTTATGAAAGACATTTATGTTTATGTATACAAATCACTACATAAAAATAAGATTCTTCAACAACTAGAGTGCTAGTAACTGATAATTAGTTCTTCACTTGAGACAGTGTCTTACAAGCAAGGAGAATTGCAGTATTTCATGAACATGTCTCTGTGCCAGACAATATTCTCCTCTGATCTTTCATTTCTGTCTTGCTTATGGTGAGCCACTAAATTACAGCTATCTCAAGAGGACCATGTTATTCTCACAAGATGATTTATGAATTAAGAGTATGAACAAAGCTTCCCTTGAGAGCCCAGCCCTGCTCGCAGTCAGGATGAGGAACCTGAGAGGACCACATATTCCTGGGTATCTTCAACCAACCAGTAGTGCTTAAGGATGTTTCAGAGAGGCAAAGTTTGTACAGGTTTACTTAAACTTCCTGGGGCAAATTCTTAGCTCATGTTAATTGTCACCTGTTTATCTCAGACAGAGCTAGGTCAATTTACAAGATCTATGTATTTCTCTTCCTCTCTCTTCCCCAACACAGTTTATGCAGTGAGTTGTTAATAATGAACATATAGCATATGTTCCAGGGGTTTATGGGACTTGACAGTTATGAAATACTTGTCATTTATGAGAAAAAGAACAGAGGACTGAGAAGAGTTGCAAATTATATGGAAGGATGCAACTGCAGAAGTTGCTGAAACAACTGTGAACATCTGGATTACTGCTATTACATAGTATTTTAATCTGGTGCAATGGCAAGAAGGTGGCAGACACAGCTTGTCCTATAAAGATCTTACAAGCTATTCACCTCCTTTTACTGAAATGAAATTCAAGTTTAACTTACAGAAAATGAAGAAATTTAATAAAATAAAAATTCAGGAAGTGGCAACTCCCTGTGTTGAATTGCAGATTTTATTTGAGTTAGAATAGATTCTACAGGTTTCAACTTTATAGTGTCACTTTTGGAGGGACTAGAAACAAATCAATAAATAGTCTTAGCCTCAAAGATTTCTTAATGCAAAAGGTAATACAAGTCCTTAGTAGCATTCTTTTTCATGTGTCATATATAAGTTACCGTACAATATCTGTATTCTGGCCATAACCCGCCACTTACCACCTCATAATGTATCTAAGACTTCAAAACTACATTTTTCGGCTTTTATTGCTGTATGTTTGCTTCAGGAGAGAGCAAGGGTGACATCCAGTGGTATGTTAAGTTATCTGTACAGATGGACTAAGTCTTCAGTGAAGTGAGATATCACTAGGCCTTAGAGACATAAAATGATACCTGTTACAGCTCAGATCAAATTGAGACTGCATGATTTCCCACATGGATCCCAGACTGCATCTTTTAATAGATCATTTTCATTTGTCTATGCTTTTTAATTCAAAATTCAGAGAATGTTTTTAAACAATAGGAAGCTAATGAAATATTCTGCATACTGGCTTCTGCTCACCTGACATAGTAAATTTCCTCCTCAAATTCAGCAGCTAGGGTGGATGTTCAAGCCAGACCTGCCACTGATCAGTGGTACCTGTGGATGTGCCATTTGTATTTGCAGGGCTTCCCCTTCCCAGCTTTGCAACAGGGAAAGAGTAAGGAAAAAAAAAATAATTTTCTTTGCTTCCTTCATTTTCCTGTTAGTTTTGAGTATTTCAGTATCAGGGCAGTTATTATGTAGAAGTATGAAGAGGGCAGTATTATTTCAGCTTAAATTAATTTTTCCAAACAATGTATTATAGAAGGCTAATTTCTCAGTCATTCCATATTCACAGAGCTGCTAGAACCAGGGACACTTTACTGGCCAGAGATATGCAGTGAATAAATTTCCAAAATTCATGGCAGCATATATTCAACATTTAATTCTGGGAACAGAAGTAAGCATAATGTTTCTCCTGATCTGCCTGCCTTCCAGCCCTGAATATGCTGCAGGGGTAGCCCAAAGCTTCCCTAAGGCTGTTCATGCATATATACATATATATTAGGGCATAGACAAATGCCATACATGTGAGGTCTTGTATGCTCTGCAGGGCATCTTCCAGCCATATGTCAGGCTGTCTTTGGGAGTGTGCTCACTGTAGGTCTTGATGATCCACAGAAGACAGACCAGCTGTCATACAGGGGTGGTGGGTTCCTCAGTATTAAGTAACTTCCAAAAGTAAGACTTAGGCCTAAATTTTTGGGCTTATATGATAGTCTACCTTTCACTGAAATATAACAATCCCATTCAAATATTACAAAATATTACCTAAAAGTACTCCTGTTACCTTCCCTTTATGGGAAAAAAAGAAGGTAGCTTTTAAATCTCAAACTGGTTTTGAAAAATTTACAGTCATGCCACAAGAGAAAGATTTTTCTTAAGAAAGTAAATAGCTTTGCAAATAAATTAACTGATTATTCTAATTCTTTTTTATATTAATTAATTACAGAAAAGTGGGAGAAAAAAATATTGAAGTGTATCTGTTCATTGTAATATTTATATTTATAACCTTGGTTCTGTAATTTCAGAATAAGAATTTCTATAATAAGTGGATTGAGTTCATCTCTCTTCAATGTACTTAGAGGTTAATTAATCTGTGAAGATTTGACAGATGATATTCATTCACTAATAATCTGGACTGCACCAGCTTTATCAAAATGTCTTTTCTGGTCATATGACATTGTGATAAAATTTCTGATGTCAGGGTTAACAAAAAGCAATTTTAATAAGGTCTGTAAAACCAAACCTCCAATAAAAAAGTGATTCTGCATTCACCTTCATGAACCATTTCTGTCTGACACTGGCAATGCCAAGAGTATTTTGATTCATATCAACAAAATTACTTCTCTGTCCAAACTGCCTGGTGGTATCTAGAGCCTGAATTTAGGCAAGTAGGACTCCAATAAAGTGGGGAGGACTCAGAGAGTTAAGTAACATCTTTTATTAGACAGGATGACGTTGTTAGAAGTACATGAGCTTCTGAACCCACGATTTCAGACTGAACTTAGCATAAAGACTGAGGCATCCTATGAACAGAAGCAGAAAACCCCATGGGCTGAGTGAGGATGTGCCTGCACTATAGAAGTTCAGTTGTATTATTTGAGCGTCTTCTCTGCAAGAAGGTGTTACCTGGGGCTGTCAGTAGGTGATGGTCTCAAGACAATAATTTCAAGCACTGACCTTGATCTCTGCCCATCACACAAAGCTGAGGGGAAGGAATACGCCTCCTCCTTTTGCACAATGATTCTCTGGTTATCTCTCCTGTCCAGCAGGAGGGAGACCTAGGCTATGTTCCTCTTTGGTGCCTGTGGAGACCTAAAGGCCCATCTAAAAGGCCCCAAGTGGATGCTCCAGCAAAAAAGGATATTCTGAGTTAGAGGAGAGCCAAGGCTCCTGCCTCTGCCCTCAATGAGTATTTTACAGTTAGTGTTCAATAAAGCTTGTGCAGGAGTCAAGCCACCCCCATCCTTGTCCCCAGGCCAGAGACTCATGCTTTCTCTGCCCTAATAATTACTTAATTATTGCTGCATGGAAAACTTTCAACAGATGGTCTGGAGCTGAATAAATTCTATTCCTGCAGGCCAAGGATTCAACAAAATTTGGACCCCACACCCCAGTGAGCCTTCTAGCAGCTGAGCCTGTGAAGCTGGCAACAAGCCCTGAGCTTTCTACCAGATGATGTATTTTGTGGGTGTTTTCTGTGTGTGCCTATCAAGACCATAAATAAAGGGGCACAGGGATCTAAGCAGCAGCTGAGTAAGCATTTTAAGGATATAAGTTTTAGATCTACATATCAGTGAAGTAGTTCATAGGCACCTGTGTCCTTTATTGATCTAACTGGAAACAGCTAAGATGTGAGCATATCTACAGCTTAAATCCAATTGGTATTTCTAATGAATAGGAAGGGCTTGCCTCATATCTGATCTTATCATTACTTTGTTTACCCCACAGACCCCCCCCTTCCCTGCCCTACAGTTTTGCCCCTAGTCGTTCATAGCCTTGCTGCTCCTTCTCCGAGTCCTGGGTTTACAGCAATATTCTTCACTGTGGAATGATGCTGTCCACTCAGATTCTTCCTTCTTCATTTTTCTCTTTTTATAACATTAGCAACTCAAAAAGCAGGAAGTCAATCAATAGAATTTTTTTATGATGAGCTGTATAAAACATGCCAAGGAAACTTATTCAGTCTTTTCCACAGAGAAATGCATGGGCCAGAGAAGGGCATGTAAGACAGGTCCTCAGCAGCAACACAGAAATATCTCAGGAGGATTTGACAGGGCAAAAAAAGCTGTGGAAGGGCAGCCCAAGCTGCCAGAATACTGTGCAGCAGTTCAAACATCAACATTTATTTCAGGGCTGGCTTAAATATCACAGATATCCAAAGGCAATATCTGGGGATGAAAATGAAATTTGTCTTACATGCAATGATAGTAACCATATCAAAAGAGATTGAGGGCCCACTGTAGAGTTTAAATACATTTAAATTGGTCTGTGATCTGAGGAACAACAAGAGAGGCAGATTTGATACAAATTCTTGTTGGAATAAACACCAGCATATTCTGACTTAGCTGGTGTCATTAAAGTTACACAAGATCTGAGTGAAATCAACTCGGCAGCAGCTGGAAACCACTGTGTAACAACTAGGGACTGACTTTATATAATACATCCAAGGGTAAAGCAGCTTATTTTTAGCTGACTGCGTGTAGCAAAAAGACCTAGAAACTGAGACTGAAATATGACAAAACAGCATTATCCTGAAAAGACAAATGCAGTAACTAAAAAACAAACCAACCAACCAACACATAGTGAGCGATGAGAAAAAAATCAGGATTGACTACACAAAGCAGGAACCCTTGATGTGTTCAGAGTTACAAATAATTTTTTTAAAATAACTTTGCATGTTGTGTTTGTATTTTTACAGATCATTAAGGAGGCACTTACAGAGGCTTCACACCACATCACCTTGAGATTTTCACCTCAAGTATGATTACTTTTTGTTTCTGCTCCAGTCCTTTTTATTTCTGACTCCTTACATGTGCTCTCAACACCCAGGCAGGGATGAAGGTGTGACATACTGTAAAATGGGTTGCAAGCTCTGCGCTTGGGCTGACTGAGGACAATTCTATTTTGTGGCAACTCAGAAAAATGTAGTGTGCAATTTTTCCCACTGGTTTGTTGAAAACAAAACCTCTCAGTCCATGACAGTGTTAAAGTAAGCATCCACTCTGCCTCTGTAGCAGATGTCTACATGGATCCCCCAGCACACTCTGCTAAAGCTCTTCCTAGAGATGAAATATGGAGGTGGGATATTTGGCTCCATCAAAGAGACTACTGCAAATGCCACTTCCACAAGGGGTGGAGTGTCACACCCGTTGGAGGACATGCACTTTGCTGCAGTGAGCAAGAGGACCAGCCCCAGGCTCTTTATCCTGTCACATGCTGTTTCACAAGCTTTTGCTTAGTAGATGTTGCTCAACATTTCACTGCTAAACATTATTTAAAGTGTGATGTGTGGGGTAGGCCTATGGGCTGAAGCAAAGGCAGCTATCAGAGCCTGCTTTGTCATGTGGGGTCTGGTCAGATGGTGGGGAGCAGAAGCAGCCTGTGCCACCTCCTCCCTGGTCCCCACTATCCTGGCCCTGGAGTCCCACAGAGGCCCCCTGGTGACAAGGCCATCACCCACAGCAGGGCAGGTGGGACAACACAAAGCAAACACATCTGCACTGTTCATCTCTACCAAAAATCTCCTTGCACAGGAGGAAATTAATGAAGGAAAAAGAAACAAAGCTTTTGGGGCCTGTTATCAGATCAAACACTTGTGTTAATAAGAATCTCAGTTTTAGTTGTTGTTGTTTCTGTGCGAAATACCCTTTCCAAATAATCATGATCATTAGATAAACCACCCAGATGTGCTTGTATAATGAAATAAAACACAAGACACATTTTGGACTTCATAAACCTTCTAACAATAACAACAATAGCAAAAGGTTGACAGAGGAACTTCAGAATCATTGAAAGGGTAGGGTCAGCCCGAAATATTTAAAGACTAAAAGCAACCATCTGAAACATGTTTCTCATACTATAGATTTTGCTGGCACATCTTTCCACATCCTGCTTAGAGCTACCTGCATAAGTAATGCACACATTAATTAGCTAGAGATACATAGGCAGTGATATGTGTCTATATGAATTCTATGTAAATTGTCTATAGTATACAGCTTGACTCTTGTGTCTTTGATCTGCTGATAATCTCCAAGTGTGTGAATTTCAGCAGGCCAAATAATTTTCATCTCTGCTGGGAGTACTTTTGGCAAGTTTTCCATCAGTAGGAAATGAGCTGGAAAACTCTGGTGAAACTTCAAAGCAATAGCTTAAGGTGATCTTTCATTTCATGAATTTCAGACTGTCTCTGCTGTTTAACAACATACTGAGTTCTTTCTTCCCAACACATTTTTTAAAACTGTGAATAAGATGAATTTATGACAATCATACATGAAATATGTATGATAGTGATCCTTTCACTTTAGAATACAGGGCATTTTCCAAATCATAAAGATACTATAGGAGTATTAAAGCCTCAAATGCTGCCTCTTACTAGCGTATTCCTTTGTGCAAATAAATGGACTTTAAATCCTTTTACACCTCAGAGTCATATTTGCTAGGGTGGGATATGTATTGTTCATTTGATTGATTTCTACTTTAATTTTTCTTGCCATTTTGTTATAAATATCCATCCCACATCCTGTGATAGTGAATTTCTGAGCTCTAGTAATGCCCTCGGGTACGTCTCACGTGGCTACAATAAATTAGGGATAACGTGAAGACTGCTGTAATTCATACTAGGAAGGGGAGCAATGTAGCTAAAAATCCGAAGGGCCCAAAAGCAAGCTCTTCCAGCACTTAAATTTTAAGGTAAGGCAAGACATAAGTAGATTTAATTAGATGGAGAATGAAAAGAAGTCTCAGTAGCCATCTCTTCAAAAATATCATAAAAGGTCACCTGGACTCAGAGGTGAATGATGTGCAGACAGCATTTAACTGCGTCTTCTCTTGGAGCAACTGATCCAGTTATTAATTGTCCAGTCATTAACCAGGGCTGTGCAAACAGCTTCATATGCCAAGCAAGGTCGGGATATATTTGACTTCTTGAACATTATTTGCAACTGCGATTCTCTCACTTCTAGTGTTATAATTATTCTTAAAACAGCCTGCTTCCGTTCCAGAATCACAGAATCACAGAATCACAGAATGTCAGGGATTGGAAGGGACCTCAAAAGATCATCTAGTCCAATCCCCCTGCCGGAGCAGGATCACCTAGATGAGGTTACACAGAAGTGCCATTTCACACCAAAAATGCTATTGAAAGTCACAGAAGACTGCATTTACATAATTATTGTTCCAATTCTTGGCCAAACACCTACAAAGCAACACAACAGGGTCTGAATTAATTGGTCTCCCTAACGCATAATCCTATCCCAAGAGAAAGTTGAAACCGAAAAAGCTTTAAAAATGACCAGTTAAAAAAAAACCAAACTGTATCAATAGGAACAGTTTCAGCATTTGATGACTTGATGATAGTAATCCTGAAGGCAAAACAAAGATACAATGCAGCTCTGAGAGACCATTTGTTTTTTCAGAGCACTGGGAGAACATGGGATGTATTGACCTGGAACAGCAGCACGAATGAAAAACAAGCCCAGTGACAGTGTCCCTGGCAGAAGCTAAAAGCTGATGTTTTGGGGAAGGGGGAGGCCAGGAGCCAGCACACACCAGTGAGCTTTGCCAGAGCCACAGCACCACCCATGAGAGGGATGGATTTGGGCTTCATCTCAGATGTTACCTTGCTGTACAACTGCCTCTGCCGTATGGTGCAGCATGATTTATCTAACCCTCATCAGGCCGTGTGCCCTGCTTCTGCCTAAAGCCATCTGCAGACAGAGGAAGGATACGTCCAGAGATGTGATTACCTCCTCCTCAGTTCATAAAAGGATGCATCAAAGCAAGGAGGAAACACGAAGAGAGGTAAAGCAGGTTAACTATTCTCTGGTTAAAAGAATAATTGGCAAGAAAGAAAGGGAGGAGTCAAATCAGACCCCCAAGGCAGAATCTGCCTCTGCACCCCCCAAGCAAAGAAGAAGAGAGCAAGTATTCCACAGACACTACATCTGTAGATATCTTGCATAACAAAAAAAAAATAATCTCCAGATCACTCAAAACAGGAATAGGCCCACATGTTATTACTCAGGTCTAAAGTATCATTACAGACAACTCCATTGAACTGGCATCAGCACCAAGGAAGCAAAGGACTCCAGGCACCACTGGATGGAGAAATGGGCCTGAAATGTGCCCTCAAATAAGTGGCTGGAGGCAGTCAGTAAACCAGACTCATCAACCTGGGTAAGAACTGACACTAAGCGCAGGTGAGCCAGCCCTTGGACATGAACCATGGCTGGAAAAGGATGGGATTGGTCCCCATCTTTATATTGTTTGACTACTGTGACTGCACTATAAATGTCATCAAATTCATTCTCAGTCCTTAAGGCAGAGCACATTACCATGTTCTCACAAACAAGGAGAATACGAAGCTGACCAGAGCATTTGATGTAGCCAGGTCTGTTGGCTGTATATCAGGGATGGGGACTGAATGTGGATCTCTGGATTTCCTCAGGTGATGCACCTTTCCTATCAAAGAACTGCTTTTCAGAAGTCACTCAGATGTAGCACAGAGCAGAGGAAATTAGCTTCTATTTCTAGTACCAAAATGAACGCTCCCAAAAGACCAATCTTTTTGCTAAATGCTTATCAGTAACACTTCTACCATCTGAGGTTGCACATATACAGAGAGATTCTGCAAAACAATGCTGAAAGTGAGTCAAGTTTGGTCAGAACCAAATTCAAATACTAATCCCTTCCTAAACCTGCACTAACAACTGCAGAAAACCACCATTTATTCTCTCTTTTGTTCCAAGGCCTAGGACGCGGCCATTGAGGTGTGGTGGCTCGGGATCAAGACTAGGAGCCATTGCCTTGTCAGGTCACCAGAGACTCCATTAGAGAAACCGCTTTCACTCCACTGACATTTTCAAGTCAAACCATTGTAGGTTTGTACAATAAATATTGTAATTAAGGGTAGGCCAGGTTTACTCACCTACTATTGCTCAATCAGGAACACCAAAGAGGTGAGTTTGTCCTTAGGTGACTGAAACAATGCATTTTTGCCTGTGAAAATCGTTGCTATGCTTCCACTGCAAAAAATAAAACAATCACAGAGTGTCACATTAGTTTAAAATTTTTATGACACATTAATGTTTCTCTGAACTTGAAGTCCTTTCAGAAGTGGCTTGGAAAAAAAAGAAAGGCAGCTTCCAGAGTGTTTCACTGGCACATTAAGTTATGCATTCTAAGTCCTGGAGGTGAAACGTTTTTAGCATTTATGGGAGCTCTGGGCTTCCAGTCTTTGTGCTGAGATGGCTATTAATACATGACAGAAAGCATCTGTGATCTACTGCTTGCAGGGTTCAAGCCCCAAAGCATCCAGAAAGCCTGTGCATAATCCTTCACTCACATGGCTGACTGACCACGCCACACATAAGTCAATGTGATATATACACTCTGATGTGACAGGTCCAAAACATAATGTACTCCACAAATGATTTTATCTTAATTAGAACAAGAGTCTTTTCCATGACAATTTTCTTTTAGAAAAAGGCATAGGGCATTGAGAAATATTAATGTCAGCATCAGTCATCATAAAACACAGGGACAAAATCTATTTTAATGCTTGTGGATATGAAGTACACATTAAAAATGGGATTATGCTACTGCTAATGGGGAAATGACTGCCATTCGAACTTCCAACTAAAGCAACCTGGGGCTTCAGTATGAACATAGTAGCTCTTTACAGAGAGAACAGCCCGGTCTTCTGTTAGAAAATGCCTAGCCCATTTCTTTGATGTCCAGGCTTCTGTTAGTTTCCGTGTGAGTGCACAGACTAGTACATCAGAGCAGGACCAGGGCCAAGCAGGTGGCCCAAAGTTAGGCAGTAACAGAACTTTCTGAATCATACAGCCTTTGTCACATGAATGTTCCTACCCTGCACTGTTTTGGGTTTTTTTTGCTGGAGGACTGGATTAAAGCTGTCTAGCTGGAAAGAGATTTCATCCACTTCAGTCATCATGGAAATATGTCTGGTTTAAAGTTGAATTTCGAGGACAGCATATTTACACCACTTTGGTCTTCCTTGAGTAATATGATTACTCTTTTTTACCTGTTGTGGCATTGGCACTTGCTATCTAGCAGCTTTTCCCTGTTGTGCAGTTTATGCAATTAAGATGTCAAGCTGATAAGCAGGAAAACTATGTAAGTGGTGTCTATGGGAATTCTGACTGGATGAAAAAAAAGGAAAGAAAAAAGGTCTTATGATAATACTTGGCAAAAGTAAACATCTTGTAAGTAGAAAAAACGCGTCTCCCTTTGCTAGCTTGTCTTGGAGCACTGCATGGGAGAACAGGCTGTGCTCTCCAATGTTTTGCCCAAGGAAAGCTTTGGGATGGTATGCAGCACAGCCTGTTAAGTGGCTCGTCATACTCCTGCCACGGGGATGCATCCCTGCAGTGCCTCTTGCCTTTCTCAGGCAGCTGCTTGCTTTGGGTGATGGGGTGGATTTTCTTCTGTAGGAGAGTTCTGTATCAGGGTGCTGTGATTGCAAGTGTGAGCCACTGAAAGATTTATCTTGCTCACCTCCCAGAAGTCACAGTACGGAAACATGGATGTAAGTCCATGATCTGGAGAATGATTTTCCAGGGAGAGCCATTCCTTGCATTTCATGGGTGCTGACTCTGATTCTCCCAAATGTAGGTAACTCAGCTGTGTAACAGGGGAGCGGGGGGCAAACTCATGCGCACTGTTCCCCGAAAACAAACAGCTAACGTGCACAGGCATCACATGCTCAGCTAAGTACACTCCACTCACTGCAACGCCAGCAGAGAGGGATGGGGATGCAATCCCCTTAGCTCACCTAGAAAATCTGTGCCTGTTCTCACGTTCTGCAAACAAAGAGTCTGAAGCACAAGGCAGTACATCTGGGAATAGACCACAATAACAATTTCCTTTACCGGCCAGATTAACAGTTGTGGAGAACAGGCATTTATATCTCAGGACCTGTTGAGGATTCATAGAAGAATTGTGGTCAGTTCTATCATGTTTGGACTAAATCCCCCAATGTGTAGTCATTTTAGCTCACTTGATACGGAAGGAAATCTTGATTTGACTCCTTGCCTCCACAAAAACACACCACATTGTTTATGTTATTTTCACCAATTCCAGTTCACCTCAATGCACAAGCAGAGCCTTTGGGTTGGGGATCGGCAGAAAATACACTAAAAAAACTACTGATACAATTCCAGACCTACTGGAATTAAACCAGAAAAAACTTATAATTTGGACTTGTAGTAATCAGAATGAAAATCAGGGTGCTCCCACCCACATTTTCAGTATGGCCTCTGTATTAGCCAGAAGCCATGACATTTGCAGTTGAAAAGCACATCAGTTCCGTATAGCACATTAGATCATTGTAATGTTCACAGATATATACTGCTATGGGCTGCAACTTGTCCTAGTGACAATCCATGAGACCAGTGCTGTTTGGATATCTTAGTCTTGCAAATGCATTTTTCCCCAAATTACTCAGCAGTAATGATTATTCAGAGAAAAGTGGCAGACAGGGTCAGGCAGCAGCAGAATGAAAAGTGAAAACTTGAAAGATGCTAGATGAATATTTATGCAGAGCAATCTTCACTCTCGCACTATGGTGCATAATGGGATCAGCAAAGCTAACGGAATTCACGCTGCATGAACTTCCTCTGTGAAAACTTAGTTTAATCTGCACATAAGACTGACAACCCGTGAACACAGAGAAAACGTTCAATGGCATGTAAAAACTTCATTGAAATAATGTTTCTGACTATATCAATGTTCTGGTAATGGCAGAATAAACAACTTTTTTTTTTTCCAGGCAGATTTTAAATCTACAGGCCACTTATTTGAAATGGCATCCAAACATTGTCACAGCAGACTTTGTTCTTTTGTTTCACTGCCTATTTGGTATGTCCTACTGGCAACAGAAAAGCATCCATGGGGATCAAGTAATGAGGACAAGGATTTCAGAACAGCCTGACACTGACCAACACTCAAGGGCTGGTGACAATGAGAAGCATCCAGGCAAATCTCTGCTCTGATATTGCAATTTGTCAGGGATACTCTTCATTGCAAAACCAATGGCTGGTGGCTGAATTAGGAAAGTTTGTCTTATTTTGCAAGATTTTCTTCTCGAGGTGTCCAGAACTCTATCTCAGTGCACATGGCAGCGAAATCCATTCCTGAGCTGTATGGTCAGAACAAGACCTGCAAAACAGTTTAATCCTTTGGGAGGATGCAGATTCACTGCACAGACAGGTCTGCATCTCATCCATTCTTCATACTTTTTGTGAGCAGGTCACTACAAAGCTCAAGAAGCTATTACAATCCATCATTATGCACAAATCTCCAAATATGATCACCTGTGGCTAAGTACCTCTATATTTCAACACATGTCTAAAATCTTTGTTTATACAAGGGTCTTAAAAACTTGCTCAGCAAGACCAGTTTTTTCCTTGACATTTCTACGATATACCGACACTGTTACTGTTTTAAGCCTTGATTTAAATATTAGGCAGCCAGTTTACTTGACTGTACTTACTTCCTTTTCTAAACTAGGGGCCTTGGTTCATCAAGGTCAGGATGGATGGGGTTCTGAGCAACCTTATCTAGTTAAAAATGTTCCTGATCTCTGCAGGGCAAGGGGGCGAATTAAATTACTTTTAAGGGTCTCTTCCAAAGCATTCTATGATTCTATGAACGCTGTACTTCACTGAACGCTTCAGCACACATCTAACCCTTCTGAATTCAAGGATATATGAAAACACTCGATTGAATCTCGGCTTCTCCAAGATACTACAATATAATGCAATTCCACTTATCTGAAATATCTGAACCAGTCAAAATACTCAATGTAAGTATTACCTAAAAGTTTATGTCTCATCTTTTTTCTTGAGAACCTACACATCTATACCTATTCAACAGCAACTGACAACACATCAGAGACACACCAGTTACAGAGATAACTAGCTACCTTATGTGTGGCTTTAATTAAATTAGAATATGCAAAATCAACTTTTAAATGATACTGAATTTAGCCCATACTAGTAATCCCAACTTTCCCTTCTGATGCTCATTTGTTCAAGAGCCCATGTACCACCTGCACCCACGGTACAGTGTTTTTATGCGGTGACATCCTCCATTTCACAGGTAGCACTCGCACAGGGCCATGCTCCTGTGTTTGAAGGCTGGAGAAAGCAAAGCTGGGAGGACAGGGGATGCAATGGCCTGCAGAGCTATTCTGTTGCAATTAACCTGTTTTTAAAGTAATACTCTTTATTTCAACATTTTCTTTGGAAAGCAGACTTGAAGCAGTATGGGTTTGTCCCCTCTCCCTCACGGGAGGTGCGCGGGGGCCCAGGTTTGGGATCCTTTCCAGCATCTTCCGCCCGCCCGGGCTCCAGCCACTGCCACCACGGCTTTCTCTTCCCTGCATGTCGCTCCGGCCCTCTGCGTGAGCGCTCGCCCGCCTGCGCGCGTCCCTACCTCCCTGAGTGCCTCTTTGTGTGTGCTAAAAATAGTCGGGAGAGCCTGACAACTGCTTTGTGATTGGCTGCCGCTGAGGATCCGCCAGCCTATGGGAGCGCGGGGTGCGGCAGGGCAGCGAGGCCGAAGGCAGGGGTGCTTCTCAGCTGGCCAGTGGGTGTGGACAGACTTGGGCGGGGGGGAAAGTCGGCAAGAGACTTGTGGGAGCCACCGGGGAGGGGTGAGGCGTGCACGCCTGGAGGTGGCGCCGGGCCAGGCCGGTGGCGCTCGGGGGACGGCCGGCGCGGAGGTGCCGGGTCTTCGGGCCGTGTTTCCACCTCCATAGAGCATAAACCCCCAGAATTAAGGAGGGCAGGGGCGCTGCTCCTGCCACAAACACAGCCCTTCTTCCCAC
>VYZX01007890.1:0-32980 GCA_013401335.1 Brachypteracias leptosomus | reverse complement strand
CCGCCGCCGCTGCGGCTGCTTCCCGCCCGCGCCGTCAGGGGGCGCTCGTCGCCGCAGCGGAGGTGCGTCGTGGCGTGGCGCCGTGCGCGGTCCCGTGGCGGCGGATCGGGGCTCGGGAGCAGCGGGAGCGGCCCGTGCCCCGGTGGGCTGCACCCCTCCCCCCCCTCCCGCCGGGGCCCAGAGACCCGAGTATTTATTTTTTTTTCCTTACTAGTGTCTTGGAAGCGACAAAGGCAATTCCGTCTAAATTTAAGCTCTTTACAAGAATTTATTATTTTAATGTGTTTTGTAGATTCTAAAAGCATTTTGTGGACTTCTGTGTATAAAGTAGTACTTGAGGTGGCAAATTCATAAATCAGGAAAACGAGATAGCTGAAAGGACCAAAATAGAGTAGAAATGTAATTTTTTTTTTTTTCATTAAAATATCCAGAAACAACGTTAAAACAATTGCAATGGAGAATTAGGAGAATGCCCTCAAATCTGTTTTCAGATAAACATTCAATGTACAATAAATGCATCAAACGGATAATTTAACTGGAAAAAAGCATCAGCTTTATATATAGATACGGTTACATAGGCATATATTAAAAACAAAGTTTGGTATCTGCTAGTGCTTTATAGTCAAAAAAGTGCTGGGGGAACTTGGGAGGCAGAAGCAAGAGCTGATTAGCACGATGCTGTGCCCTCATTTATTCAAGCACTGGATAACACCTCTGGAACCGTTAAAAGATCTCACAGTCTCAAAGAGTTTTTCGACTCTTTTATGTCTCTTCCAGAACCTCATTTCTCCTGGGTGCCACACAGACTGAGCATCACAGAGGTGTGAGTCAAAGTGTAGTGAAGGTAAGAACTGTAACGAAGGGAAGTGAAAGAAGAAATTTGCATCTTCTGGTGTTCACTGAGCCTATGCCTCGTTTCACATGGGTAGAAGGAAGCAAGCAGTTCTGTGTTCTGATCCACTTTAAGTTAAATGCTTTGAAACGTCTAAAAATAATTATTTTCTATTACTTTTACATTAAGCACAGGTAACCTTCAGTGGGTGAGCATTATCCTGTCCATATGAGCTGTTGGTGTCAACTTGTAATTTACATACTAATTGCTTGCAATCTTTATCAGTAGCTAAGTTAACTGTCCACAATTCAAAGGATTTCTTAATTATAAAAGGAAAGTACTTTATGGCAAAGAGTGTAGCCAATAATTATCCACTGCCAAGTGCTAAAACACATGTGAAATGAATGTTAACTGCTGGGAACAGAGGGAAGCTGATCTCTCTTCTGTGGCAGTTAGAGGCTTCTAGCATGAAAAAGAAAATCATTGCTCATGTATTCCATTAACTTCAAATATAACGGTATTTCTCTGTGGTGATGGCATTCAGGAGAAAAAGCGTAACTCTGGTGCTATTAGTTCAGAGGTGGTGCAAGTTATATAAACAGAGAGACCATTCTCCACATGGCTTCTGAGCACTTCTGAGGGCTTTGCAGCTTGTGGGACTTTTCCATTGTGCACACAGTCACCCTTCCCGTCTCTGGGCAGCAGCAGAAATTGTGGGTTTTAACCGGTCCCACCATCTGATCATAGCCTATTGCTTTCCTATGTCATCACCTCATGGAGCCAGAATGAAGGGGTTGAGGCTTTTTATCAGGGTAAATGTTAATGTTTCTCTTGGAATTAACTGAAGGATTTCTCTTGCAAGTCATAAATGTGAAACTTCTTTAGATTTGCCCTTTTGCTATATAAGGGACCCAGCTGGTTCTGGTTTTCCCGTGTGCAGATGCATATACTTCCAAAGTTTAGGAAAGTGTAATAGCTTGGAAATCTGTGTCTAAACAAGTTTATACCGACTTAATACAGCATCTGCATGCTTTCAGTACCACTGCTTGAAGATAGAGATAGCTTTTTAGATTAGTCCTTCAACAAGAACATCTTCAGCTGTTAATGATTTTAAATCTTACTTAGTAAACTTTTAACTATATTATTTGCAGATTAATCCCACCTGTATTTTTAATTTTCCTCTTAATCTTGGTCGTACATTTTATCTTTTATAAATTCTGAATAGCCAATTTATGGTGACGTGTCTTGCTGCACGTGCTCTCTTACGTCAATATGATATTTTATGTTGATTAAGGTATATGGTTCTTAAGGGCATCTCTTCAGGGATGCATGTATAATTTCTTGCCCTACAATGTTTTATTTATTCCTTTTCTGAGACTCCTGTACTATATTTTCTTTACCTTTCTGCACAGCACCTCTGGGATGCTTCTCTGAGGTCTTTAATTATCATGCTGCCTCTAAGAAAATTACATAATTAAGTGATTTTCATTTTCATTCTGAATTTGGTACTTATAACTGAAACACTGAAAAATGCATCAGCTGCAATATGAAGAAACTCAGTCATTAAAGGAAAATGTAGAAGAGAAGCACGATTGAGAAGATTCTACTAATAACCAATGAATGAGACCAAAATTAAGAAGAAATAGGCAGAATTGAGCTTACTAGACTTCTTAGTCTATTGCTTCAAAGGATAAACTTTTTGTAGCTTTGATGATGATAAAAATGTGATGCTCCAAGGAAAATTTATAAACATAATTGTAGTAATTAAACATTTCCCCAGGTATTGAAGAACAGAGTGCTGAAAGGACAGGTGTTTTATTCTTTCATAATATTCCATGTTTAATATTTTAAAGATAAATTCTTTATTTGCTCTTCCTAGTTCTAGCACTGCCCCAATTAGGTCTGTGTATACTTTTCATTTTTTATTGCAGCAGATGGCACATCTCCTCTTCCAAGGCTCTTGCAAGGGGGGGCATAAGAAATATGATAGGATTAAAATTATTTTGAAACAAGAAGACATCTATTTCCCATACACCTGTTAGTCTTTCAAGCAAGCAGCGACAGTGACAGTAAACATGCAGAAATGGGGAGTGTGTTTCGATTGTGGTGTTCAGAAAACCCTGCCCTGTTCTTTGAGTCTTCTCTGGTGTTCAGTTCCTATGATACCTGTTTTTCAAAAACAGAAGTCTAAAAGTTAGCAGCTGAGCTCCACTGAGCTCAACAGTAATACTCCTAACCAACCACAAAGGGAGGAGATTAGGCATTTGTTCCAGCTCTATTAGAAAACCTCTCCCCTAAATCCACCAAAGTCACCTAAGGCTCAGCGCTTTTAAAAATCAGGTCATTTCTTAAAGCATATAAACATGAGTTCAGAAGCCTGATATTCAGCTCTTTGTTGTGAAAGCATTAGACAAGCTTAATTTCTGCAGAAATACTACAAAGTCAGGGTTTCTAGAATTTAAGATACGTGTATGTGCTCCAGGGAAGATTTGGAATGCTATGAGTAAAATGCATTTTTCTGGCCTCTGGAGCCTGTATATATCATATATATATGTATGAAACATTATCCATGCAACCGTGCAGTGCAGGACATGAGTGGAATGGTAGTGACATCTCTGGTAGTCCAGATGAAAAAATGGCTTGAAGCAGCTGGAGGTCCTGATTCAGTCAGAAGTTTCACATACGGTTAAGCTGCCAACATCAGTGGGTGTTTAGGTAAGCGTTAATGCTCTTTGATGAATTTCCACTGTCCTGCAGGAATGTCTGTTCAAATGCATGTTTGAGATACTTAACATTTCTATCAGAGTAGTGACTGTGAATATTTTGAATTTTAATATCTACTTTAATACTTACTAAATGAATATGAGAGTTACATAAAATGCACAGGACATGTTTTTTGGGGGGCTCAGTCCTGACCTACTACTGGTAAAACACATTTCCCAGAGGATGGGGAATTCTGTATTTGTGTCAGCATGCTTGTGAATATAGTGCAGAACTTGATAATAGAGGAAACCTGGACAAGCAATCATTTAAAATTATCTTCTTTCCACGTGTGAAGGTTAACCATAGGATTGAGGCCTTCAAAACATGAAGTATATTTTAAGATTGTAGAGATTCTAAAGCTATAATTCACATACAGGTTTATGATAATAAAAATGCAGAATGAAGAACAAAGCCTGTAATTTAGCATTCAAGTCAATCTCTTTGAGTTTCACTGAAAATCAGACTGAAACCTATTCTGCTGGTCATGAGTGCTAGCTTCTTAAGTCTTCATGTTACCAGAGAATGGATTAAGTGGGTCAGGGGTTTAATTTAGTAAAACAACTCCTATTTTCCTGGAGGTTACCAGGGACCTTCTTGATGAATACTGGGTTATTTTGAGAGACAAAGCATCAGAAGTTTGAGCTGGAACAATGAAACTTGCGCAGTCCAGAGCTGTGTATCTCTAACTCCAAGGCATGTGACTTTGATATGTGGCCCATAGCTAATCTGTAGTGTTCTGTTAAACAGCAAAATTGGTAGTGGTTTCAGTTACAAGTTTGGTGAGCAGGCTATGTGACAATCCAGAAGAAACTTGAAAATTCCGATGATTGTCCTTTGACTCCAAAACCTGGGGAGTTGTTTCGAAGCACTAAGGTCTTGAGTGATTTTTTTTTATTATTTTTTTTTAGGGCCCTAATCATGCATGTGTCAGGCTATCAAATGTTTCTCTAGTTTTCCCATAACCACATTTTACAGTTATCATAGTTTTCCTGGTACACCATACTTCAAATATCATATTTTTATTCAGCTTTCACCAGCCCACATTTGCCACTCAACTTTCAGTAAGCAGCCGCTGCTGGCAGAGTGCCAGGAAGGTGTCATTACTAATTCACATTTGAGAAGGTAGAAGATCCCACAGACATGTTAAGATTCATTATTGATCAGGACTTTGTCTCCACAAACTGAGGTTATTATTTTCACTGGAGTCAGGAGTCATACTGCTTTGATGAGGAAGTAGCTTGGACCTTATCCAACTATTGATATTTCCAGAGTGATGATCTGGCTCTAAATCTGGCCGCAATGATGCATTGCTTCACCACATAGATCTTATTACATGTGCCTGTCATTAGTAATGCTTCTGAATTCAACTTTGAATGCCTTGAACACAGAGCCTAGTGGTTTTACTTTTAATACGCTTTGTGTATAATGCTGTTCATCCTTTTACTCTTGTATAGTGTTGCCAGTGGATTGCTTACTGTTCCCAATCATGTAAGAAAGTTGCTGCATGTGCAAAATGTGCTGCTTGGGAGAATTGTGCAGTACTGGCATACTTTTATATAAAAAGGCTCTCTGCACTGGTTTTCACCACAGAAGTTCAGAATTTAATATTAAGATCAGGACAACGTGTCGTCTTCTTAAAAGAATTCTCATTTTTCATATTCAGAAACATCTCTATGACTCACTCAGCAGTGTTGCTGGTAAGAATATCAACAGCAGCGCAGAGGATTCCAGAGTCGATGGTCCAAAGTTGCTTTTTCTTTGTTAGAGCTTGTGTGAGTTGATGGAAATGTCTCCGAGCTACAAAATGAGTAATGAAACCTGGATTTGTTCTGGTGGTTTTGGCTGCCAACGAGCTGCCTCCCTCAGCTCCCACTGTGTGACAGCACCTGTAGCACTGTGGGAGTACCCATGTTCTGGCAGAGCCCTGGCAGGGCAGCCACTGCAGATCCACTTGCACCTCCTGCATGGTGAGGCTGAAGTGCAACCCAAGCCAGGCCAAGGTGATGTTGGTTAGGGGTTGGAGATGGTCTGAAAGCCATGTGTTTTTTTCTCTTTATTATCAACATACCCCATCAAGTCACTGCACTTATCTGGTGCTGAGTCAGCCTAGATAATCAGATGAAAGTTGATACCCCTTTCACACTGCTGGCCAATATTTTAAGTAAAAGCTTTGGTATTGTACATACATGTTTGTCACTTCAAGTGGGATTCTACTCACCAAATTCAGATACTTGCTTTACAGAGGCCTATTCTAGGTCCCATCCATCTCATTCTAGGATACACATCTAAATGCACTATTGAAGCTGCCTATGTCTACTATTGTAGACATCTGTATCTGCTGTGGTAGACATTCATATTAACAATTTGAATCTCATATTCCAAACTAGTGCAAAATATGACTGCTGTCCTCTTTGTACGCTACTTTACCAGGAGTAGATTTCTTTGATTCCCGTTAACTTATCTGTGATGAACATGCCTGTTCAAGGGCTTGGTTTTCAAGCTCATTAGTAAATAGAGAGGCACATGTGAATCTAAAACTAATTCTCTCTTAACAGTTGTCCAGCTTAACTGGCTTTACAGGGATCTTTTCAAATCCTGATATTGAAAGAAGTCTTTCTGATGTCACATTAATTCCAATTGTGATATAGGTGATAATAGGAAAGGGGAACTTATTAATACTTCATTATTTAAGGGTATACCCAGGCTTTCTAGTATGCATTTGCAACCGCAAGATTTTTTTGTATTTTTCATTTGTTTACGTGTTTTTGTGGTAATAATAGTAGCCTGGTATGCCTTTTGCCATTTGCCCTGTTCTCACCCATATAAGTCAACTAGCAGTATCATCACTGTAAATAGAGTCATTTTTGTTTTTTTTTAAATTTTATTTGGTGTGAGGAAGAAAAGCCCAAAGCATATTTCTAGCTTTATGTACCTTCTTAAATGCATTTAATGCATAGTATGGATTCAATAAACTCTTTGGCGTGGTTGAAAGGATTTTCTTTTTGGTTTTCTTGCCTTATTTAAAATGAAGGTAAATTAATCCAATTTAGAACTATTCAGTAGGAATATTTATTAATCATTATTTGGATGCATAACAACAAGAATCCCCCCACTTTGGCTTTGTTTTTATTAAAAGTACTGAAATATTTAATATATGAAACCTGAGCAAGATAAATTGCAGCACAGCCTTGCTTCTCTGAGTCTTGCACTTCATCCACTGCAGAAATTAGAATATGGAAAAAATAAAAACCTAGTACCAACGAGATAAAACTAGCACAATGTTTGAGAAGATAATTACATTGCTCAGCTGTCACAAGGCCAACATAAAAAAAAGTGACTCATCTTCCTTCACATGTACAGCCTGCTTTGACATACATATATAATTATTTATTTGTATGGTTTTGATTCTTTAGCCAAATGTCACTACTTTATAATGTGGTTTAACCACTTAGGGATTTTGTTCAAAGTGTTCATTTATACCTTTATCATGGAACCACAAAAAAAGTGTTCTAGGCACCAATGTAATTAAGTTGCATGCAAGTGTTGTATATCATTAAATCTTACTGTGTATGAGTACATGAGTTCAAAGACAGCTCTCCTACAAAGATAAGGTACAATATGCTGTGAACAAGGGCTGCTTTCTAGTGAAGGCATATTCCTTACCAAACCAGTGTATCAAGCAAGGGCATGCTCAAGACATAAAAATCAAGAAATCTTTGTATAGCATTGTAATTTTGACTTTGGAGGAAAGCAGGCAGTTGTCTTAAACCGTTTCTTAAAGGGACTAAGATTTTTATGTCACAAGTTTGTTCTTGAGAGTTTTACCTATGATTTTATGAACAAAATCTATAAAAAACTGCAATATACAAAAATGCTGGGAAGGAAGAACAACACAGTGATATAAAACCTTTGAATAATATTTGCCATTGATTTAAACATTTTGACAAAATGTGATACTCCCATTAGATGGAGACTCTGAAATAGGGAAAAAAAGATTTTCTGGGTTGGAAGTGTAAACGTACTTCTGTAGAGAGTTTTTATGCAATCCTCAGGCTGAACAAAGTGTAACAGTTTTGCCTCATAGAACTTAATGTAAAGGTTAAGGCTGAGCAAATGATGCTAACTTAGTGCTTTTTTTTCTGGCTGGGAGTCATTCCTGGTTGTTGGGCAGTGTGTTAGGGGTTCATGTTTGCTGAAGCTACTTGGATGAATTTGAATTTTCAGCCAGTGAGTATTTACAAACTATTTGCTTTCACTATTCACCCTGCTATTAAATATTTGCTTTGGTTCATTGCATTGAGTCTAATTAATCAGCATCAATTCCAATATATGCAATACCTTCCAGTGCAAATGAGAGGTACCCTTTTGCTTTTCTACCTGGCATCAGGAGGTGCTTTGGCAAATCACATGGCACTGACAGGCTTCAACATTTTTCTCTTTATTGAAACAAAAATGAGGAAACAAGGTAAACCAAGTACAAACAGATCTTTTTGTGATGTTAGTAGCAAGCCCAGAAAGCTACTGTTAAAACAGGAAACTTCCTAAGCTGTATGAAAGTCAAACCACTGAAGATAGTACTACTATAGACTGAAAGTAACTGTGAACAAAAAACTTGCTGATTGGTGTCATTTTTTTGTCGATCTCGGCAAATATCTTCTCATAGGCAAGCATCGTAAGTAGTGACCCACTTCCCAGAACTGATTTTCCCTTATTTTATGTCTTACAAATCTTTTGAAAAATTAGTTCAAAGGGAACAAAAAGGAGGACATTATGGTTGAACTTCCTGTAATCTAACTCGACTGAGGCTGTTTGGTCTGAGTTCCCTCCTGAGTTAAAGAGGGAAAATAAGCACTGCTAGAAATCAGTTCAGCCAGTGCAATAGTCGGCCTGTATGATAGGTCCTTCGAGACTTTACATTTCTTTCTGCAAACTAGAGATGCAAGAAGAGTTTACGTAGATGTAGATCTTCAGCTTATATGAGATGGAGCCAGTGCCAAAAGAGGTTGAGAAACAGGCATGAGTTCAGCAAAGACCGATGAAGTCAGGGGCCCAGGGGGAAGAGGCTGAGGAGCTGGAGCTGACTCAGCCTGGAGCAAAGGTGGCTTTGGGGTGCTTATGAGGCAGTCATCAGGAAGATGGAGCCAGGGTTTTCATAATGAGGCAACGTCCATAGGTTGAAACAAGAGCAACAGAGACAGAATCTAAGGAAAAATTTTTCATTATGATTAACAGTCAAGCAGTCCCTTCCAATCTGAATTATCCTATTTTACTGCAAGGGCTGACTATCTGGTCTGTCTGAGCTGATTTTCCCCATACAGCCTTCATGCTGCAGTACTGGGAGCCAGAGGGTGTTGATAACACACACCCGTGTTATGACTAGCTGTGAGTGCCCACACAGCACCAAAGGTACGGGGGGGCAAGATCTGGGAGGGGATACAACCCGGACTGCCGACCCGAGCTGACCAATAGGATATTCCATACCATATGACGTCAGCTCAACTATAAAGGGAGGAGGACGGGGGGATTCGGGGAGAAGACGTTGGTCCTCCAAGCAACCGCTCTGCGTTCTGGAGCCCTGCTTCCCGGGACAGTCCCGACACCGCCTGCGGATGAGAAGTAGAGAGTAACAGCTTTGCTTGCTTTTGCTTCGCGCGCACGTGGTCTTGCTTTCTTTGCTGTTTATTAAAACTGCTTTTTATCATAACCCACGGGTTTTTCTTTTCCATCTTATTCTCTCCCCGCTTGCCTTGCTGACGGAGATTGTGGGGGGGAGTGATAGAGGGACTAGGGGTGGATACCTGGCACCCAGCCAAGGTAAACCCACCACACTATCCAAGCCAAGTCTACTGTTGGGTGACCTGTTGGATCTCCACTGTTGTCTTCTGTCCCACAAAGACACCAAAATGTTAGAAAAGGAAGTCACACTACTGCTGTAAAAACCTTTTAAGACAGTGCACTGTTGGAAGATACTCTACCGCATCCAGTCTGTTTGAGAGCTGTTTATTGGAAGCTCATTTCCCATCATTACCAAGGCATGATATTGCAATATTCCATTGTTTTCTCTGGTTTTGGTGTGTTTTAATATATAATCTAAATTATATCCACCAGATTTCACTGTGAATTTTATGAGCTTTTTAATACAAATGCTGAGCTTTTACCTGATCTTTTTTCAGTCCTTGCACCTATAGTATCCTTATTCCCTCAAAGGCCAGCTGATGTAGCAATTTGAACATACGTATCTTGACACGTCTTGTTCTTCTCTACTTTTCTATCTAAAAGTTCCCCTACTAATATCTGTTCAGTATTGCTAAGGTAATGAGTTTACTACCGACCCTGAAGTAGATCACAAATAAAGCAAAGTTCTTGTGGCCTTTATGAATCATATCTCCCTTAAAAAAAATCCTAATTCTTCATCCAAAATTCTTTGTTCCTCACATTACAGAACTCATCCCATCATTACTAAAAAATATAAATAAAGTCAATAGGTGAAAAATGTATCCAGACACCTAAACACATCCACTAATGTTACTGTTTTTCTGGAGTTTGTTGATCTTCTCCAGTTGGTTAAGCATGATACCTTATTTTTATGGCTTCCCTTCAGTTTCCATGTGAGAAACATGGTATGTGCATCTTAGCATACAAAGGTGCTAGCAACACAAACAAGTTGCAAGTGTCACACTTCAAAAGGAACATAAAATGCAGTCTGAAGGTCAAAGTGACAGCTCAACTATGAGTAGTCCATTCCCACTTTTGAAGAGGTGAAAATTTTCTGAGGAGAGGTACAGTGCACTCCAACAGGATCAGCTTCACATATAGACAGCTGAAGTATTGCAGATACAGCCTGGGCAAAAAAAGGTCTAAAGATTTAATTCCACCTTTCCTTTCAGACACAATGCAGCTCATTTCTTGCTTCATGGGTGATAGAGTGGCAGAGGACAGAGGAGGAAGACCTTTTCCTTGTATTTGTTTTTTCAAAGAGATGTGATGCCTGGGTTTCAGTACAAGGTAGTAGATGATGGATCACCATCTTGTGAACCTGGAAAGGTGAGACTGAGTCCTGGGTCTGTGAATAACCCTGTGTATTACCCAGGGTAAATACACATTTTATTTTGCTGATCTGTTGCCCCTCTTGTCTACATATATAGGAATACACTCAGGAAAGAGATGGAGTCTGGCTGTGTGTCTGTTGAGACCCTCTAAGTTTCTCTAAAATGTTTGAAAATCATATTCTGACTATTTCAAAAAAATAAGTCATAAAGATAACCTGTATTCTCCACAGCTTGATAGATTCCCAATACTGGTTCTTGATTGATTGGCTTAGTTTCTAATCAATGCAAATGTGTTCCCATCATAGTGACCTGTGTTAATTTCATGCTAAATAGAAACAAAGCACTTATGAGGGAAGACTCCAAGGTGGGTACAATATTTTTGCATAAATGCTCAAAAGCTGAGTTTCACACAGTCGGTTCTCCTTTCAGTGCCTTCACAGGAGCTGTTTGCATTCACAATGCCATCAGCATGCTTTATGTGGAACAAGGCTCTTCTGAAAGTTACTTGTGTTCAATCTGCAGGGATTTGCTTCGCTCTGTGGAGAAGGAACAGGAAAAGGCATTTGGAATTGAAGGTGGAGATTACCTACTCCATATCTGATACTGAAAGCAAATATAGACTCAAACCACACTTTCCCTTACCTTGTATATCCTATGTGTGCCTTAGTACTCACTGCTACAGCTGGGTCTTTTTGACCAGTTGCATTCTCTTATTTCTCTTTACTGCTATCTCTGGGAATTATTTGGGGCTTACTGCAGCACCAGGGTGCAACTGCTGTTTCAGGAAAAACTCCTTCAATAAAACAACCATTGAAAGATGACTTTAAGCCTAAAGGAATACGTCTGTTGGAGTGCTTGCTCCTGAGTTAGTATTTTGGAGAGCATACCATTGATGCTATCAGTGCCTTCAGGCTCAAGGCCTGCTGCTTTCTTGCTTATTTGGGGGATTAACATCTGAAGAGACTCTTCGGGACACATGCTCCTTAACATGTGTGATGAAGGTCAAAAATCTACCTCTGCTATACCTCCTCTCCATGATCCAGTAGAGGTTTTTCTGCAGAGCAGCAGTTGTGCAAAATTAGCAGAGAGAGGGGAGAGTTCCGATGTCTGATGGTCATCCTCCAAAGACATGTCTGAAGGCAGCACGGCTGGGTGTGTCCTGTCACACACTAGTTCCAGTCACAGAGCTCTTTTTGAGGTGTTGTACACAGCACCTGGAATCTGTGAAGCCCTGTGAGGATGTCAGTAGGCAAAGTGGTGATGGAAGTATGTCAGAAGTAGTTGGTACTGGGACTTTCTATGAATCTGGAAATCTTGACCCATAGCTGAGAGGGTGTAAGCACTCACTTTGGTAAAGTAAATACTTCTCCATCTCACAAAAAAAAAAAAGGGAACAAAAAATAATTTGAGCTGAGATATAGATCACATTTCTCTCACATCTGAGTTACTCATTTGGAGGAGGAGGGCAGAGTCCATGATTATGGATCTTGATTTTGAGAGGGATGAGGAGTGCCTCTTGAATGAACTGATATGCTGGGTGAGGAATAGTGGTACAGAAGGCTGAGGGATAGGCTTGGAATTCTAATTTATAGCTCTAAGCTAAGACTGGAACTCAGATTTTGATTTAAGGCTCAAAGTAAAATCAGATTATTATTTTTTTTTTAATATTTCCTTTTTTTCTGAAAGAGAATATTGGATTTGATACTACTGGGTCTTGCAAGTTAGATTTTCCAAAAGAATGTTAAGAGAACATAGAGGTTTAAAAAATCAAATTGACAGAAATGCTTGTCATTTTCAGTATGTGTTTCTAAAGATCACCTGTAACCAAGAAATGAAAAGGAATTTGAGTCAGATGACATGAAAACCTTATTGATAAGACTCTTTTATGGTGTCCTTGTGCCACCTCAGGGTTTGTATTGTATTTTTAAAACCTCTTCAGCTACCTTTCTGTAACACTGAATATGAGGGTGTGATATTGCCTTTATATCTATCTTGTCCTTCAAATCTGTTCTAATGTTTTCCAAAGCTCAATCTAATGTCTATAGGGTTTCTGAAAATAGAAACAGAGAGACAGGAAAAAACCCACTAGCCTTTAATTGAAATAAGCCGCACAATCACTATGTGGGGCTACATGAGTGAGTGCACAGTGAACTTAGGAAACTTAAGAGAAGGAGAAGGATTACAGAGAAAGAAAAAGGAATGGATTAGTATGTGAAGTTTTCGAGGTTTAGGGTCAATCCACCTACAACAGACACTCTCTGTTAACGCCTTTTTCCCTCCCTCATTAGAGGAAGAGAAAGAGGATAAGGGAGAGAGACATATGGCCCCCTCCCCTCCCAAATGGGAGAGGAAGGGAATGAGAGAGAGGCTTTCGGATTAGAAAAGAAAACTAAAATAGCTTTAATGAAGATAATAATAATAATAATAATAAAATGAGATATATACAAAACTGGTGTTGAACCCAACCTCCCCCTGATGGCAGTTACATCACTGTCACTACTGAGGCTGTGGAGCAGGCACTGTCAAGGTCCCAGGCTGGGCTCAGCAGCTGACGGGAACCAGGTTCAGGAACTGGATTCAGGAACACACAAATGGAGATCAAAAGCAGGGCTAAGAAGAAAAAAGGCTGACAGGTCCACTGAAGGAAAAAAGGAAGGCCCCAAAAGGAAGAGGAGGTTGAGACCCTTGTGATCCCTCAGCTTTATACTGAACATGATGTACATGGGATGGAATACCTCGTTGGTCAGTTTAGGGTCACGTGTCCTGGCCGCTCCTCCCTGCAGGTGCGGCCTTTCACTTTCTGCCTCCCCCGATGTGGTACACAAGATCTAGCAGTGACCTTGGTCTGCACACCAATCCTTGGTGGTTACTCTAAACATAAGCATTATCACTGCTAGGAGCAGACACTGTCTGTGAAAACATGCTGTTAACTTCAGAAAGTGCAGTTAGCAGAGACTCAGATGAAAAATAAAATCACTGAACAAAACTGGTTTGGTTCTAACTCAAACCAGGACAGATGTTTACGTGTATTACATACGAGAGGTTTTCCTAGCATAAACAACATTCATTTTCCAGACAACCAAGTGCTTCACATTACAAAATGCACTATTCAGCACTTGGAATTAGCCTGGCAATCTGAGTTTTCTCATGCTGGGTGTCTGCCACAATCTAGGGGAATTTTTCTTGTCTTCAAATGGTTTAAATGATTTAGGTGTTTTTGTGAGAGTTGTTCATTTTGCCATCTGTTTAAAAGTCCACCCATACTTGACCGTGCTATAAACCAGATAAAATTGTCTGCTTTATATGCGTTATGCAGACATTTAAATGAAGGGGGAGGGGATAAACATACTTCTTCTTTTTTCTTTGCCATGTAACCCATGCACATGGGGAGAAAGTCATTTCAGTTGGATGCTGATGGCACAAATATCTGATCTAATTTGGGCCAAAAAACATGAGATAAATTGAGGCTAGAGGTTGATGCTGCAAAGAAGGGCTGGTTTTGAAGGCTGGCACTTATGAGAAGGGGAAGGCAGACTGATAATTGGGGAGGACAGTAAGTAGTATTGGGAATCAGCCATGAGGAGAAACAGATATCATGAAGGTCAGTACTTGGTGGAAAATAAAAGTAAACATGTGCTTAAAATTGGTAAAGTAATGCCTGGTTCTAATGAATTAATGTGTCTCATTATACTTACTTAACTCTTGTGAGCTTGAAATTGTAGTGTTAATGTCCTTTTAAGACAGTTAAGTGAGCACAGCCCTCCATGCACATGCACTTTGAAAGAGCCATGTTTTATGCTTTTCACCCACATGTGCATGCATTGCATCTTAACTGTCCACTTCCATCAGTCAAATTGCAAAACATGGAATGATCCTCACTACTAGATCACACAGCTGAGAGTAAAGAATATGCTGTTTAAGTGTTGGCAGTGGTAAGGGTGCAACACAATAGTGCTTTAACAGGATTCCTTCTCTTTCCATTGTGAGTTTCCATAGAAAGCTGGTAATACCTCCAAAAGCTTCGTACAATTAAAAAACACTATTAAAAATTTAAATCACTAGCAGTACAATTTGAAAAGAAACGTAAATGATTTTAAAAGAAGGAAAGAAATATCATAGCAGTCTTTTAATAAGCTCAAATAAAATACAATGACTAATAGAAATACAAGTGTCATGAACTTTTCTGGCTACAGAAATGTATAAGCAGCTCAGAAGCAGTTGATGTAATGTGTTTGGTTCATTCATGTTAATAAAGACCTCGTTTGTTTTACTAGGATTTTTTTCATCTGCTCAAATATGCCATTTGTTTTGACTTTTTTTCACATGCTTTTAATTGCAAAAGGGTATCTCAAATGTTTCATTCTTCCAGGAGGGAGAAAAGGTCTTTAGAAATAAAGTCTCTAGTATTTCAATGACAGTATTTGAAAAATTTGCATACATGGGGACAGGAAAGTTAAAAACCCAAGACCTCACTGTGCTTCTTTCACCCGCATTCAGTCAGTGAGGAGAGAATCCTTAATTCACAGACTTGAAAAAAGGCCAATTTGAGAAACTCTGGCTCACTGGCCTACTTTCAGATAGTATCTTCTCAAAAATAGCCTTAATCCATTTGTTTAGTGCATTATCCTTGAAATAAATAGCTGAAGAATAAATAATCCATTTCTCTACAAGAAATACCTGATGTTCCTGTAGCTTTCCTCACAATACTCAATCACTTTAATATTTTGCCACTGTTCTCTAGTGTTTATTTCATAGTTTAATTCAGATACTACTGCAGTCTTCAGAATTCACCAACAAAAAACCTTCTTTAAAGAAGCACATTTTACTGTGCTGGGTACTGACTGCACTGAATATCCCCTTCAGTCTCCAGGTGGACACAATACTGAACTACTTCCACAGCCTTTTCTAGACCAAACCTCAAATCATTTTTCACAAAACCACTGGTGACCTGGTGGTTCAAACACAGGGCTAGCAAACTCTGCCTGGTTTATGATAACTGCCCCACTAGTGTTTACTTTTCCTAATGACATCACTGATAAAAGAATTTCCACTTGTTTTAAAACCTGTACAAGATCCTTTTTGCAGAAGTAATCCACCTTCTCCACCTAGCTCTCTTATACGGCTTTCTGGTGGAAGTGTCAAGCAGTGTCATCTACAGGTCCCACTTCCAGCTCTGCTCTGTGTTTCCTGATGCCTCTCGGTTGAGCCCTTTAAGCTGTTTAATGCTCAGTGTTTTATATGGGCAATGCAAAGGGTAACCTGTCTTTCCCCTTGCTTCTTTTGTCTTCTCTGGTTATACCAAGGGCTCTTTGTAGCAGAGATCACTCATAAAACATGTCTGAGATCACCTCTTGTAGATGTCCTGGATTTTAGCTCTGGTCTCTATTGTGGTTTTTAGCAATTTAAGGCTAGAAATGTCATGTTTAGCTTTTCTGAATCAAAATGTAGTGTGCTTAGCTCAGAGATGCTAGATATCATCGGTAGCAAGAAGATACTTCCAGATGGCAAATGGTTCAGTCACTGTGAGCTAAAAGTGTATTATACAGTAATCCCATCGTTCTCTTTGAAGAAATCAATATGTCTGTGCTTCCTGACCTAGTGACATTTTTTTTTCTGTTTTTCATATTGAGCCTCAAGTATACGAAATATGCACACTATCTTTCTCAGTATTGAAAGGTCTTTTAATACATCCCGAGACAAAAATTGTATTATTCACAGTGGCCTTGGTGCTTGTTAGTGTGAGGAAAAATCTGTGTAATTCCAGCTACCAACACTGCTGCAAGAAAATAAGAGAAAGGCAATGTTGTGTATGAATCTTATTGAATTGCAAACTGCTTTCTCAGCAATCAGAGCTGTACACTGATGCAAATCAGATGCTTACATAATGCTGTTATGCAAGGAGGGTGACAAGAGCTGCAGTGATTAAGATACTCTTTGTGTGTTCATAGTGTGTTGTTCTTTCACTTTGGAAAAAACACTGACAAATTAACCGCTTGAAACCGGCCATTCTAAATGGCTCAGAGTCAAGCACATCTCTGTATGGTGCTGTCTTTTCACCTAATTCTTTTTTGTTTGGGTTTTTTTTTTTCTTTCCCGGTGTGCTTTGTGGAGCACCAGAAGATCAACAGCCCCTTTTTCATGCTGCATCTTGGGCCAGCGCTGACATCTCTGATGCACATATGTGTGCTGTGCAGACTGGCACATGGCTAAGATTAGGATGTGGTGTTTATCAAACATATGGATGTAAAGGCAGCTTCTAACTTAAGACGTGCTCTTTATCACTACGCATCCAGACTAATACAAATTACAACATTTGTGTATGGTCTTGCAGTATTTATTTTTCAGTAGAGCCATGTCAGGATCAGATTAGAATCTAATCTTTATTCTTTTAGTTAGTTGGTATCAAAATAAGCATACATTTGCTAAACACTTCTAATACTGGCTTAAATGTCTGAAGACAATTTTTCCTTCTTATTTGTCTACCTCCACTAAACTTTTGCAAAGTTCTCTGGCAGATGAGTCAAAAACCATCAAATAGTAAAGACTGTTGAAAATCAATTTACCTAGAACTGATAAATGTGATATCCTAATGGAAAGTGTATGTGCAGAATTTTGTGTATCTGTATCCAACTACTGTGTAAAAATGCAGGGTGAATTTCTTACGCGTCAGATATTCATAGTATCAGTGAACTACTTGTGCGGAGTCAAAAGACCAAGGATTGATGACAGAGATGATAGAACTATTGTAACCAAGTGATTAGAGATAAAAAGATATCTCCTAGTAACTCTTTTTCATTTCTAGATGACATGCATAAGCATCAAAGCTAACTCCAACAGCCTTAATGATTTTGAACTGATTTTTTTCTCCATGTTTCTCGGATTAATCTTAGCATAGTATAAAATACAGCAAGTAATATTACATGCAGAATGAATTCAGATAAAGTTAGTAGGGAGCTAAATTTAAAGCATCTTTGCAGCTTTGTGATAATAGCAGAAACAAAATGAGATATATTGAGTTGGGGAAAAAAAACCACTGAGAATATTTTTATGCTAAAAAGGATGTTTGTAAGGATATTAATTTGTAGACATTTCTTCTAAGTTCCTTTAGCATACCGCTTTCCAATAAAATACTTTTACAGCAATGCAAAATTGCTGTACAAATACTACAGCTAAGGCCAAGTCACAAGCAATCAAAATGTCAGATAGTAAAGAAGAAAATGTATCATTAATTTGGATGATCTCCTTTTCCTTCCACCATGTTTTTCCTGGGGTCACCAAAAAAAAGAATGCAGAGTCCTTTTGCTGCAAAGAGTGATGAGTGAAGCACCAGTAGCTGCACCAAGCCAGAAAAGGAAAGAGAAAGAAGAAAAGAGGAAACAATGGTTGAAATAGTACCAGATATATTTGCCCAGAATTTTATACTATCCATATGGCCATGGTACAGCATTGCTATTATTTGCATCATACCTGTAGGTTTCGCCTGAGATCTTGCTATGTTGGCTGTTAAAAAAGGGGTTACCACACAAACTGAGATTAAGGAAGATGCTTTGCAGCGGTCTCTGGGAATGATACTTCCTGTCCTTATTTGTTAGTAGATGAAACCCTATCATATATGCATTTAGTCATGGCACTGCTGTCAGTGGTATAGCAATAATTGGAGAGAGGTTTTCTCTTTTCAGGAAAATTTTTACCATAAAAATGGATTAATTTTTTCACTATTTTCCTCAGAACTTGAAGAATGTCATAAAAAGGGATTCTATTTTTTAATGTACTTTTCTGTTATCACTCTGTCTGTCCTCAAAATGAGTCTATAACAAGAGTCTGTGCTGTTGCAATGTTGCTATAGCTCACTATACACAGACAGAAATGAGAACTGACCATGACACAAGACGAATCCTTTCCCATCCCAGCAACGCCAACTGTAATGTGAACGGAAGACGGCAGCATGTCTGCTTGTTCAGGCTGTGACAGGAATGAGAAATGGGACAATGACAGCTCAATTCCCTTCTAGGGGTATGCTTTGAAATGTTTTGAGTCCTGAAAATCCTGAACAACAGCTGGTTTATACAGCTTTTTCTGCTTGCTCATGTTTTTAACCAAAGTATTAACCAGAGAAAAAAATAATTTATTTTTTTTTTTCACTAGGGCTTGATCCTACAAGAAAATGGTGAACTGCTTGTAAAAACGGTGAAGGTGAAAAGAGTGTACAGAAACTCAGGACATGGGAATCATTCTGAAACAGTCTGTAAAGCTGCTTCATCTTCTTACCAATGTAATGTTGGCAAGGAAGTGTATTGGTCTTGTTCATGGTAAGAATAGTCAAAGTTGATTGAAAAAGAGCCCGTTCTTAGTCTATTGTGTGAACACTATTGTAAGGATTTTTGTATGTCTCCACCATCCCCAGATCATTAAGTTTCACTGTGAAAATTTCCCTGAGAGGCCACACCTTTGGAACAAATTTATGTTTCTAATTTATAGTTGCAGTTACTTCTGAAGTGTTTTCATAGACTTTTTGTTCCTTGGTCATTATCTTTGCCTATGCCAATACTTGGTGACAGTCCTATCCACATAGCTCTATTCCCTTCATATACTATGTGTTTCTGTGCTGTTCTTTCTAAAGCATTACATAAAATGAGTCAATAAAAAGACATATGATAATAAGCATACATGCCTCAGGCTTCATGGTTTTAAAATGTCATGCTTACACAGAGAGCATTGTTTGTGTGAAGTCAGCAGTCTCAATAACCCATTATAGTTTTGTTTACTCGAGGGCACACAATAATCTCTAATTTCAACTCCCAGCCAAACACTCCTTTACTTAAACCGACAGTACCCCTTTACTCACACAGACTGCCATTCACCTCACAGGCATTGTTTCAGCACATATTTTCCATAATATAAAGTTGCACCTCATGCCAGCCCGAAACCAAAACTATTCTGTGAATCAAGGGCACAATTATTTCATTACTTTGGCCTTTGGTTAATTAGCCTTGAAGTAACATATTTCTGTTGCTCTGGATCAAGAAAGCACAGTAAGTGCCATGCTCTGAGTGAGAGTGACAGTGAGACACTGGAATAGCTACATGGTCAAAACTGCAGAGAATGTCCTTGATATGAAACAACACACACTGAAGGACAGAAGAACCTCAGAATTGGGTGTGGGTTGGAGTGAATTGTGTGGAATAATTTGAGGAGAGGACTTGTGCACAGAAAGATATTCTCCCATCTCAGGGTGGAAGGAGGTGCAGGGCAGAAAAACAGAAATGAAACAATCAAGATTCTTTCCAATTTTCAGGATAAAACATAGCAGCCAGCAATAAAAAAAAAAAAAAAAAAAAAAGAGGTGAGAAAAAGTGCACTTTTGTGCCTTTTTATACTCCATCAGTTGCAGTCCATGCATGGGATTGTCCCACCCCTGCCTGTTGTGGTAATTCCTTCTGTTAAGTCAGAAATCAGCTGGAATTTCAAAAGTTTTGGTGGAAAACATTTTATGTCATTCACATAGCTGCACTGAAACAGGTTCCAGGACAGTTGTGGCCCTCCATCCTCTAGTTCCAGGAATTGTAAAGTGTGGCAATCAAAAAATTAGCAAATCCAAACTTTGTGAACTTCAGATGATGTTTAGTTTGGGTTCAGACCAGGTTTGGGGCAAAGGTAGCAGGGATTCTTATTTAGTAACAGCTGGTTTTCTGTTCCTGTAATTTGGACTTTAACTGGACCTGGTGTTCATGTTCATTATGCTAGATGTATATATTAAATAAATATCATTTAGGTTATGAATTTCGTCAACCTTGATCATGTCTTATATTTGAAGGTAATTTGTAGTTGCATCATTTTCATAACTACATTTAAATTTTGCTAACTGCTAGAGGAATTATTTTGGAATTTTTTTTCCTCTTAAATTTATTAGGCTGCAGAAAAGAATTCTTTTCCCTCCGAGAAAACTGGAAAAGCAGGGAAAGGTCTGTTCTCATACTCAGCTGAATTCTGTAGTGAGAGAAGCAGTTATGAAACTGCCTGTGGTGCTCCTTGAGGACATGACAGCTGGTAACTTAAATCATGGATGACCTCTTTCCTGGGGATGCTTCACAATTATGTTTTAGGAGCACATTTTTGCTTGTTTTCAAAAGCCTCTCAGTTTCTTACTTTGCTTTTGTATCTCTGGTACGAGTTTTCCTTCTTAGTAGCTTCTTTTCAATGTTGAGTGTAACAGAGTATCTTGTAAAGCTTTTGCAATTTTTGAGCAAAACAGAATCAGGCAGGTAGTAGGAAACCCTATGCAAGGCAATTTCACAGGGCAGTAGTGAGTGGCACAGTGACCACCTTTCCTCCTAACACACCGTCCATGCTGCAATTGCCCCTGTTTCATAGTCTGCGTCTTTCAGCAGGTCCTCTTCTGATTTTCTCTGAAAGACTGCTATTTGCCTCTTTATTCCAGCCCATCTCCTGGCCTCTTTTTCTGAACTGTGATTGAATCTGAGCCACATATAGTGATGCTGTAATTTACCTACATTCTTTTTTGATTAGAAATCACAGTCTTGGCTCTGCACTTTGCTGAGTCTCACTGGCATTTCTGTCTTCTTTTTTTTTTCCCATTTTTTCACTTGTGTTCTTACTAGAAGTTCCAGAAAATACTGAGGTCCCCGTACAGTGGTGTGGGTCTTCAAATATCCAGTTGAAGTGGGGTCTTGTCCCATTGAGCTTAGAATTGAATGCCCATTTTGTATAGCTGTTGAGTTTGGCTTTATGCACATGCATAAACATAGCAGGAGACATTGTCTGCCCAAGAAGCATACAGTGCAAGCAGATGTACAAACCAGAAGAAATCCAGAAGGAGATAAACAAATGAAGTGACTCACTCCATTGCAGAAAATAGTAGTATTTATTCCTTTATCTTTCTATTTTGAGATACTTCCATTTAATTCCTTCCTTTAGGTATCTTAAACTGAGTTTAGAGTCTATGTCAAGGGATACTGGATTGTAAAACAGAAACCACTAAAGGTACTTAAAGAACGTTCAGCTTTCTTCCACAAACCTGTATTGCTGAGAACTGTTCTTTTATTGCCACCAAAAGCTATTATAATAGATGCCCAAGTTTTTGAGCAAGGTAGCTTCTCCACACTAGCAATTAAAAAGCTCATGTTTCCAAGCTACTGTAGAAGCTATTCCTCTTTTTAAATAAGGATGCCCTACCAATTATGATGAAAACCCAAGCGAACATGGTATCCTGACAGTGATGGGACCCATAGAGGCTGCCTGCAGAAGAAAGGGGCAAAAGAGGACTTGCCTCCCCCCATGGAGTGCTCTCTCAGCACCCAGCAGTTTGCAGCCCAAGAGCTTTCTGTGTCTTTGTATTCCCATGGCTTGCCACTTCCAATTAAACGGCCGCTAGACAGACATTACTGCGTTGGATTTAGATAGAGAACATAGAGCTGAATTTAACTGCCCATGCAGTAGAGCTCAGAGTCATTCATAGGAATGCTTGCTTCAGTGCAAAGATAGCCAGCATAGGCATCTTTCTACTTGGCATTGCAAGTAGTGTAATTTGCAAAATATATCTTGCTCTGAAGATTGCCAGTATAATTTTCAGGCTGATAAAGATTAATTCCCAGTGAAAGCCCTCCTGGGCATAAACCCATTCAGTATCACGCCCTCTTCCCTTTACAAGGGAAGGGCTTTTGGAAAGCCACCCTACTTCGGTCACTTCCAGTCAGGCACGCACTGGGAGTTGTTCTGTGTGATACATTTGAAGATGCCTTCTATCCTTGAGCACATCTCTGGCAGTACTCTGTTCTTGGAAGCTGATCACAGGTAGCCCAGCAAGGGGGCTGTGCTGAGGACCGGGCATCTCATTCCTCTGCCATCAGTAAGAGAGGAATGTGCTTACTCCGGGGGTGGTGGGTGACCTCACAGTCTTTTCTTGAGCTGCTCTGTTTTATGAGCATCACAGAACACTGATGCAGTGCCTTATACATCAAAGTGTGAAAATAAACACACTTGGGAGGGCATGTGTTTAAAAATGCATCTTTTGAAAAGCTATTGCTTTGCTCACTGAATTGCTAGCAGATAGCATGTTAATCTGTCTATTTCAGGTAGAACACTGATGACAAGAAGACTAAAAGACTAAAAAGACTAAATCAGCACAATGCTGGGCTGATCTTGAATCTTTTCATAAAACATAAACCTAATTCCTCTACCTGGCAGGGGGACCAAAGCTTGGCTGTGTGTAACAGCTCACTGGGTGTGACATTCTCAAAAAAGCATCTGCTCTGTTCCTGGCGATGATTTTCAAAAACAATTTGCACTTTATCTCTGTGACACCAAGAGGTCACACATCACCCAACACAGTCAGGTATCAGAAGTGAATCAATGGCTGGCTTACCTCCCAAGGTCTGGCTCCGAGTTTTATTACTGCTGACAGTGGAGCCAACAGCTAAAGGACAGCATGAGGTGACCAATTTGTAGATAGCACTAGGTTTTGCACACTAGCTGAGCCTACTGGGACACAGTTTCCTTTAGAGTGATGATAGTGCCAGAGAACTCCCAGCATAAACTCGCAAAGAGTTTACCCAGTTTTGTCTGCACTTGAAGCCCCACAAATGTTTTCTTAAACAGCAAGATAAAAGACAGCAACAATAAAAATAGCAAAACCGATAGCTATATACAAAATACAGCAAGAAGCAGTGTCTTGAGAGAACCATGCTTTTTAGCAACTAAAAGCAAAAATCCAACATAAACACACAAAGTGGATATAAAACATGCTACTAGGATATAGTACCACATTTTCCATCCTCTTTAGGGAAGGTCACACATTGTCTGTGAATGGGAAGCAGCTGGGAAGTAATCTTTATCAGCCTGAAATGTATACTGGCAATCTTTGAAGCAAGCTGTATTTTGCAAATTACACTACTTGCAATGCCAAGTGGAAAGATGTTTAATGTGAAGAGTTCAATAATAAAAGGATTTAAAAATAAAAATAAAAGATCCATTCTTAGCTCATTATTCTCTGATACGGGAACATAAATACTTGTTAAGGATAGTTGAAGGCTATTCCAACTCAAAGAACTCTAGCTGAGTGGCTGTATGTGGTCCTATTGAAACCAGCAGTAAATCCACTGACTTCCCTGCATAGTCTTCCATCAGCTTATCTAAGTATGAAATTCTGTCAAAACTTCTGCTATTTCAACCAATTTTTTCATAACTTACTGCATTTTGTAACTCTCCATAACTTGTGCTCATCTTCGCTTCCCACTTGTTCTCTAGGTCTCATGATCTTTTTGCTTCTAAGGACTCAAAATTATTCTGGAGTCCTAATCATAAATAACTTTGAGCATTAATGGGGAAAGAAGTCTCTTTCAAATACTAATACAAACTTACTCAGTTCCTTGCTGACCATGACTTGAAAGCCCATTTTTGTCCCATATGTTGATTTGTATGTGAATTAGCAGTGCTTGGGTGTTGGCTTTTTTTTACAAATCAGATGAAGAATGTGCAGCCAGGCTGAATAAATAAAAGGAAATCCTACAAAATCACTCAACTTTTTAAAAATACCTTGGACCATGGTGTTATATTTTCAATAGACGCTTTCCAGTTTGATGTGAGTTGTGTATTTGAACAACAAAGAGAAAGATGGAGAAAGATGCCTCTGCATGTCAGTGGCTTTTCCTAAATACAGAAATGTGAAGGATCTAAAGTGAAAGTGTCTGTCACTCTCCTTTCCACAAGCCCATTAGTTGTGTATCATAACCTAGCTTTAGCAGGAATGGCTTTAAAATAATGCTTGAGAACACTCAAATAAAGGGTGGCCATGACTGCAGGTGGCAGAGCCTTTGGATGATTTGTTGAGGAGAAGTCCAGGCAAGCTTTGTGCCTTGCCTGTGGCATTACCCAAAGCTGGCCAATGTGAAAGGGATGTAGAATAGTTACAGTGTGTTTATGAAGGGACAGGGACAGAGATAGAAGCACCTCAGTCCAGTACAGATAGGCATCTCAATATTAAATTAAAAGGATATTGTCATCCTCTCCCTGCACCTATCAATTTTTTGCTTCTAATTTTGCACAATATTTTTACTTTCTCTTCTTTTTTTCCCCAATAATTAGTGCATTCCCTGTCTCCTGCTTTCCATCTTGTTAGCCCTGGATTTGACAGGAAACTTCTGTTGATATCTGAATATGAGTCAGAACCCATCCAGAAACACAGCTTTCTTACCATATTGATAGCCTTGGGCTTTTGCTGAGTTCTTACTACCCATTGTATAAAGCAATGTGGCTTTAAACAAATATTAGATCTAATATCTAGGTCACCCTTCTTACTGAAGGGCAGATAAGAGGTTTGCTCATTTTCTAGTGAAAAGTAGTTTTAGTGGTTGACTTGGTGATTTGAAAAGAAAATAAATTTAAAATAGCAATAATGCAGATAATTATGCAGTTTGAGTTCAGGACTGGTTTCTCAACATTAGGCAGAATATTGTTTAAATACTATAGATGACAATGATTAAGGCAAATAATTGATACTTTCTTTAGAGTGCTGCATCTGTAGCCCAGTATTCTCCTAGGATACAGTCAGGTAGCATACTAATGAGGAATTAACTTATAGTTGGTGAGGGTTTTGAGTGTATGGAAACTGTGAAGGCAGGACTGGGTGCAGAAAATAATCTTTTGAGCAGTCCATAACTGTTTTGAAGCATCAAACATATTTGTTTTTTAAGTACACTGCAATTTCCTGGGAGGCACTGGATATCTGTTAATAATTTTTCATCACTTTGGTGAATCATCAGATTTCCAGCCTTCTTTGTTTGGCATTTGGGTAATATTCACCCAGTCATTCATTACTTGGTACCCAAACTTTTGCACATACACATGTACAGAAACATAGAAATACTTTTATATACATATTTTTTCATACTAGGAATACATGTGGATATTTAAACTCTTTATAACACATGCTAACATTACTAGATGGTTTCACATACAGTAAGCCACTTTCTAGAATTTTTGGGCTTAAAATAAATAAAGTTTATTTCAACAATGTGTCATTGCTGTTGTTATGCACATATATATGACTAAAGTGCTGGGGCCTGGGCTGTGGGCTCTGAGTTGGAATTGACCTATGGATGAGTCACAACCCAGCAACATGTTTTGTTCCCCAAGGCCCCAGAGGGGCCTCACCTGTGAGGCCCTGCCCTCCCCATGGTGATTGTGGTTGGGGTGGTGAGCGAGGCTAGAGCTATATTAACCAGGAACCAACCAGTCTGGGAGAAGCAACAGGGAGTTGATCATTTGGAAGAGAGTTCTTGTTGGGGGCAACTTGCTGAGCTCTCAGTGATGTGTTCCCCTTGGCTGATTCAAGATGGAGAAGAGCAAACAGATGAAGAAGAAAAGATGAAGGTATGCTGAGGGGATGTGGCTGAGCTTGGTGTTGTCCTGAGGAAGAAGAGAACTAGCAGCATGATGACCAACCCAGAAATTTTGAGATAAATATATAGCTGAACAGCATCAAGGTCTTCCACTGTAAAACACTTAAAGAACACTGTAGGAGCTCCAAGAAGGTCAAAAGGTAATATTATTTACAGCACTGAGGATTATGATGTTTCCAATAGAAATTTCACTGTGGAAAGATCAGTGCAATGTGCTCTTTTAGAACAGCATAAATGGAAAGGACTCTAAAGGTGTTTTAATCTCAGTCCAAATATCTTCTGAATGCCCTTGAGGCTGGAAAAGCAGAAACTGGGTAGGAATCAACATGTTAGAAATAATAAAAAAAAAAAAAGCAAAACAATGAAGCCATAGCCTAGTTGAAAATTCTGTCCCGTATATCAAGAGGCTGCCTTTAGTTCTCTGCATGCAGTCTCCTAGCACTCGAGTTTGTTAATGCCTAGGAGAAACCTGTGCCCTCCTAATGAGCATCTCAAAGGGAAATTAGTACTTGCTTTTCAGAGGCCATAATGTAAAGTTTGCAAAATGCTCAGTGGAGTTCAATATGGTCAACAGCTTGTCAGAGGAATAAATGTAAACAGTTGTGAAAAGATCTCTGGTCCTGAATTCCCAAAACAATAGTGACTCTAGAAAACATAAATACTACTTTGTAGTACCTCTCATAATGCCCTTGATGTATTTTTTAAGGAAATACTTCTTTACTGTGAGAGTGATAAAGCACTATAACAGGCTGCCCAGAGAGGTTGTGGATCCTCCTTCTCCGGAGACTTTCAAAACCCACCTGGATGTGTTCCTGTGCAACCTGACTAGGCGTACCTGCTTTAGCAGAGGGGTTGGACTAGATGATCTCCAGAGGTTCCTCCCAACCGCTACCACCCTGTGATTGTGTGGTACTGCTTTATTGGTGGGATGAAAATTCACACAAATGTCCAAAGATTCCGTAGATTCCCATCCCAGAAGAAAGGAACCTGTGCTCAAAGCATTTGGAGCAAAGAGCTTAATTCCACCATACCTTGAACTATGTCTCTAGGACCAGGAAAGATAGAATTCATCACAGCCCTTGAAAGATATCTGTCAGAAATTTTGAATCCCTTAATAGTCAAAGAAAAGACATTTCTAGGACATGATTTCTCCCATTCCAAAGTAGATAGGTCAGATTAATCACTTTCTAAGAGTACCTTTTTTTTTTTTTTCAATTTTCTATAAAAGGATATCAAAAAGGAGACATCTGAATCATAGATAATGAAGCTTTTGTGAGATCAGTCTCACCTAGACTGCCTCGGGATACCACATAGCTTCAGTGGGAACACTTGTAAATATATCCAAGGGCAGTTTTAGAATAACAGCACCGAAGATAGTTATGTTGTGAGATACCAAGTTAATAAAGTTATTAACAGCCTTATGAATACAATTGATGAATGATTAGCTTGAAATTAATAGCCTGAATATATCTCTAACTCATGATGTAGCCTAAAACATATTACCTGAAAGATCAAGATTCTTATTTTCAGTTACTTTATCAAATGAGAACACTTGGGTATGAGGAAAATTAACAGTATTCTTTAATGTTGATGTTGATGAAATTGGAAATTGAAAAATGGAGAAGCAGAGAAAATGGCAACTGAGCTTTCATAATTTTTTTTCCTTGAGTTTGAATTCAGTGTGGTGGTGGTGGTGTAAAAAATAGTCAAAGAGAAAAAAAAGGAGAAAACCTGTCTTTGACTACAAAACTGAGGGGTTTTTTCCCATTTATATCTGTAAGGTCTGGTTTTGCATGTAAAATTAATATGAAGATATCTCCATTCTTAGGAGTTCCCTCTGTACAAAGTGTGTGAATGTAGGCTGTAACTTTGACAGAAACCTCTCCAACCTTTTAAACTTTGATTCTTAGATCTAACCTTCTGATTCTAAATCATCATGTTGACAGAAACAGACAAATCCGAGCCAAAAAATTAATCCAGAATGCCTTGCTCAAAGTGGTCTTTTTACAACACTAAAGCAAAAGTGACACCCCCCTTCTCCCCCAAACAATAATCAATTACAGCCACAAGTGTGACTCTCCTGACTCAGCTTGGCTTGATTTTGGATCCTTCATATTTCTTTAAGCTTTTCATGGTTTGATTTTCTTTCTCCTGCCAAGAGAGAAGAATAATAATGTTTCCACATGAATCCTTCTGCAGTCTGTAATGTGAGATTTATTTAATAAATTACACAAACAGATACTCAAAGAGTAGCTTGTCCACAGATTTTTGGCCTGAACCACTGACAATACTGTTTTCTTTTGATCTCTCTGCTTGAAGAACGTTGAAGTTTTGGTTCCACAGATCTGCAAATGTCCGATAACTCCTGAAGTAACAGAGTATAATTTTTTGTGGGACCTCAAGATTTCATTGAGACTCACAGGTCTTGGGGGACCTGAGCTATGTCTTACCCCTTATGGCAGGCCTGCAGTGCTGTCATGTCACCCCTTGTGTAGGCAGCAAGCCCAAGATATGATCCGGGAGAGTATGGCCTGCATGGCACTGCCCTCCAGCTGGGAGTTCAGTCTGGCCACTTGTGGGATCATGAATACGTAAGGGTTGTGGTGTGGAGCACATCTCACCTGTAGTCTAGTTATTGTCTAATCCTTCTGGATCTTTTACTTTAGGGGTATAGGTGATGTAGATCTCTGTATGGAGGATGCAGAGCCACAGAGGATGCTGTTCTATTGTGTGAGATGGTGGTTGCCCAAGGCTGTATTTCAACTGTGCAGTGTGAACAGATATTAAGTTACAATGAATTTCTTCTCTCTTAGAGGTTTTTTTGGTTGTAAAACCGTATCTCAGACACTGGCTAGTAAAATTAGTGGACTAAATTCCACAATATAAATCACTTGTGGGAAGTGTTAAAAGACATAGTTGAAAACAATAGTAACTCATCTGAAGTAATTGAATTAGATCATAAATAAAAGAAAGATGTGTGACCCTTAAAGATTTTTTTCCTCTTTGAATATAATGGCTGACATTTGAAAGGAAGGAAGGAAAAAAAAGATAAGAGGTTTTCAGCAAACTCAAAGTGGGAGCACCTCACAAGGACAGCAGAAAGGAAAAAGATACTGGTAACCTAAGTAAAGTAGAGTTAGAATCTACTCATAAGCTTGCTCTGCTGAATGTTTAACAAGGCAGTCCCAACTTAAAGCCACAACTATTCTGTTTTCAGTTAATCAGCCCTGGTGAATTCACCCTATTTTAATGACAGCATACTTAATTAACTCTCACTGGTAGCACCTGTGCTGCAAAGTGGGTGGTGCACTTTGAGCTGTGCTATGCAGTTTGCTGGTTTTGAAACCTTTTGAAGCATATCAAAGAACTATGGGCATCCAAATTTCCTGCTAGAGGACACTGGAATGCATGGGGATATACTGCAACCAGAATTCACATAGAGAATCATAGAGATCCCTGATTCACCCCGTGATATAAGCACAGCTACTGTATCATGTGAAATAATTTTTATGATGCTTTTGCTCATTCTTCCAACATTTTAGATACAATTTAGATACCAAGTGTGTACTCTCAGTAATAAGAAGAGAAAATTACAATTATGCTATTATTTTTGTAGGTCCCTCCATTCTGCAACTGGAATTTAGAGAAACATGTATGTTTGCATGTGTATTGAAAATATAATATGATCAGACCACTTGCTTTAAGTTGATATGACAACCTATCCTGATGGAAATAGTCTGTAATCTGAATCACCTCTTGTTGGAAGAAAAGACAATTTAATTGATTTCTGTAATGTAAGGACTTCTCTGACAAGCAGGCTGAATTAGAGTGGCAGATCCCAGCTTCCTCCTGCTAATAGATATTCTTCTGCATTGCAATTATTTGAAGCAATGAAAACTTAGATTAATAAAAACAAGGCAGTTTCTGGTGCTGATTTGATAAGGGTTACACACTGTGCTGATTAATCCTAAAATGTATTTTCAAAACCCCATATCTTGTCCCTTTTTTCTTGTCACCTATTTGTTTATCCCATTCATCGTTTAAACATTGTCTTTTCAGATGGGATTCACCTAGCTTTAACTATCTAGAAGTTAATAATCTAGTCTAAGTGTGAGTCAATGGAGAGTGACAGAAAATTTCTGAAGGTGATTCAGTTAATCTAGAAAAGTTAAATTAGTCAGATTGGAATGAATTGCCCTCTGTAAGTGGGCACTTATCTGTTAGAGGGAAGGATGATCCAGGAAATTACAGGCCTGTCAGTTTGACTTCCAGTGCCAGGGAAGCTGATGGAGCAGGTCATCCTGAGTTCCATTATGCAGCACATACAGGACAACCAGGTGATCAGGCCCAGTCAGCATGGGTTTATGAAGGGCAGGTCCTGTTTAACGAACCTGATCGCCTTCTACGACAGGGTGACTCACTTGTTGGATGAAGGTAAGGCTGTGGCGGTTGTCTATCTCAACTTTAGTAAGGCATTTGACACCATTTCCCACAGTGTTCTCTTAAAGAAATTGCTCTTGGCTTGAATGGGCATATGCTTTCCTGGGTGAAAAACTGGTTAGACGGTCAAGTCCAAAGAGTTGTGGTCAACGGAGTTAAATCCAGTTGGTGACCAGTCATGAGTGGTGTCCCCCAGGGCTCAGTACCAGGGCCACTCCTGTTTAACACCTTCATCAACAATTTGAGTGAAGGGATAGAGTGCACCCTTAGTAAGGCTGCAGCTGACACCAAGCTGAGTGAAAAGTGTTGATCTGCTTAAGGATAGGGGGGCTCCATAGAGGAATCTAAACAGACTAATTCAATCTCTACAGAGGGATCTAGGTAGGCTGGATCGCTGGGCCAAGGCCAATTCCATGAGTTTCAATAAGGCCAAATGCCAGATCCTGCACTTCAACCACAACAACCCCCAGCAGTGCTACAGGACTGGGGAGGAGTGGCTGAGAGCTGCCAGGCAGAGAAGGACCTGGGGGTGTTGGTTGACAGCCGGCTGAACATGAGTCAGCAGTGTGCCCAGGCGGCCAAGAAGGCCAATGACATCCTGGCCTGTATCAGGACTAGCATTGTCAGCAGGAACAGGGAGGTGATAATTCCCCTGTACTCGGCTTTGGTGAGGCCACACCTTGAATACTGTGCCCAGTTTTGGGCCCCTCTCTACAAGAAGGACATTGAGGTGCTGGAGAGGGTACAGAGGCAGGCTACCAAGCTAGTAAAGGATTTGGAGCATGTCCCATACCAGGAACAGCTGAGAGATCTGGGGCTGTTTAGCCTGGAGAAAAGAAGGCTAAAGGGGAGACCTTATTGCTCCCTAAAACTACCTGAAAGGAAGTTGTAGCGAGGCAGGGGTTGATCTGTTCTCCCTAGTGACAAGTGATAGAACAAAAGAAAATGGCCTGAAGTTTCACCAGGGGAGGTTCAGGCTGGATATTAGGAAGAATTTCTTTACTGAAAGGGTTGTCAGGCATTGGAACAGTCTGCCCAGGGAGGTGGTGGAGTCACCATTCCTGGAGGTGTTTAAGAGACAGGTAGATGTTGCACTTAGGGACATGTTTTAGTGGTGTTGATAGAGCTAGGACTAAGGTTGGACTTGATGGTCTTGAAGGTCTCTTCCAGACGAAACTATTCTATGAGTCTATGAATGCATCTGTCTAGCTTGGAGTAGCGTCCAACTACTATATAGGTAAAGGTAGGTGAATCCTATCTTTAGAGAGGAAGCTGTTTGAGGAAGAAATTCACGGCCACACTTTAACATTTCCAAGTATTCCTGTAGATATCTGTGGAATTTGAAAAAACAACAACAAAACAAACAAAAAACAAACACACAAACCCAGAAAAAGCTTCACCATTCCAAAACAATGACAATAAACCTCCTAGACCAATACAAACCAATAATTTTCTGTTATCTTCCTGAGCTGTCTTGAGAATATTGGAAAAGCTGGCCCTTTATGTCTAGATGCCTGAATAAGATCTTAAAGTTGCTTAAGACCTGCTGGAACTACTGAGAAGTCCAAATCTTAAACTTACAATGGTATTACACAGTCCTTGTGAGCTTCTTTGTTGATTTGCTGGAGTTTATGATGTGAACACCTGTTTTTGTAAGCTTATAATTATTTTTGTGTGAAAGTGAAACTAGAGATATTGCATCAATTTTTTTTGTCACTTCAAGTGGCTTCTTAAAAGAAAATTTGTTTTCATTTAAAAAAAAAATAAATCCAAGAATCTCTTCTTCCTCTCCTTGTCCTACACATATGAGATTTTTAATTCACTTGGTTGAGGAATAAGGATTTTCAAGTAGTACCTTGAATATTTATTGAGGTTCTTTTCTGGTAGCAAGCCTTCTGAGTGCGTGTTCATCAGCTGTATTTGCCAAGCTGCTTAAGCCATCATTGGCCAAACACATCACTAATTATCTAGCAACATGGAGCTTCTTGATGGGTATGATTTTCTCCACTGGCTATGTTTAGGCAGAACACAGCCACTTTTCAATGCCTCAGAGATCTGAAACAGTCAGAAAGAAACCAGGAACCTGCTTCCAAAACACAAGGTCTGGAAGAATGATGGTGAAAAATTGTGGTTTATCTCTGATTATTTTAGAGGAAGTTATCTGTACTCCAGAGTTATGAGGTGCCATTCTGCAGTATGGATATAACTGATGTTTACTACTTATTCTTTCAGAACTGCTTCCTTCTAAATTCTGCAAATGAGAATTAGTAATTAACAACTAATCTTTTAAAATTATCCTGATTTTGTGCATTGAAACATTTGCTTTGAAAGAATTTTTTTGATACTCAGAAGTAAAAGAAATACTGCTTAGTTGCTTCTTCCTTATTTTGTAGAGAACGTAATTTAATTCTTCCTTAAAACAGAAACCTCTGCTGGAGGAAGAAACAGCTACCAAAGCCAAGATGTTGTGGTTTAAGGTT
>VYZX01007889.1:29122-42351 GCA_013401335.1 Brachypteracias leptosomus | reverse complement strand
CGGCGCGGCGGCGGGGAACCCCCTCCCGGGGCCGGGGCGGAGGGGCCGTCGCGGCCCCCAGCACGCAACCCCCAGTGCAAGGCGCGGGCCACGGCCCGCACAGGCCGCGCCGCCCTCCCGCCAGCAGCAAAGGCACACCTGCGGCCTCGCCTCGNCCGCCGTCCGTCCGTCCGTCCCCTTGCGGCCGGCGCAGCGGAGGGGGTGTACGGGACCCCGCGGCAGCCCCGCCGAGGCCGCAGCACCGGCCGCGCCGTCGCTCCCCGCCCGCCGGTGTCCCTGTCCTCGCCGGCACCGCCCCCTGGCCCCCTCACCCCACTCTCGCTGCCCCGGCGGCCCCGCTCCCGCGCCGGGGAGGGGGCGGCCAGCAGCCGCCCTGACCCACTGGCCGCTTTCCCCCGTCGCCTCACCTGACGTGACCGGCCAGGGAGCAGCGNGGGCGGCCCCGGCTCCCGAGGCTGATCACAGCTGGCTGCCGTGCCGACCGCGATGGCAGAGGCCCCACAACCTTCTACCGGCCCCGCTTTCCCGCCGTGCCCTGCCAGGTTTCACCTCTGAAATGTGTGTGAAGAAATTGGCAGAAACCAAACCAGATTAAAAGTTTCGAGGCACCGTTTGACTAATAGCCACCTATATGGGAACAATACTTCATTTATGTTCTGTTAGTTGCTTTAAATTGTGTCATATTGTAAATTGCAGGTGTCTTTATTTGGGTGAAATCATTTATTACCTAATCTTGCCCTAGTCACAGAGTGGCTGAGGTTGACAGGACCTCTGGAGGTTCTGTGGTCCAGNTCCTCACGGTTCCGCCGCCTCCCCGTGCGCCGAGGCGGGGGCAGCGCCGCGCCCGCTCGCTGCAGGAGGATGCGGGCTGCGCCGCCTGCCCCCGGGCAAGGNGGAGGTTCTGTGGTCCAGCCCCCTTCTCAAGCAGGGTCACCTAGAGCAGGCTTTCCAGGAATATGGCCAGCTGAGTTTTGAATATCTCAAAGGATGGAGATTCCATGACCTCCTTGAGCAACCTGCTCCAGTGTTTGACCACCTTCACAATGAAAACATGTTTTCTTACATTCAAGTGGATTTTCCTCTATTTCGGTTTGTGTCTGTTGCCTCTCATCCTGTCACAGGAAACCACTGAGGAGAACCTGGGTCTGTCATCTTCATTCCTTCCTATCAGGCATTTATGCACACGGTTAAGATCCCTGTGACCCTTCTCTTCCACAGGCTGAACAGTCCCAGCTTTCTCAGTCTCTGCTCGTAGCAGTCAGTCTGCTGAGACACCCATATCTTATGCTGGTTTTCTCTCTCAAAGTCTACTAAGCAACAAGGGAGAACGTTAATAAAATCTGTGGCTGTTTATGTATTAAACAATTACAGCCTTTTGCACAGACTTAAACTTGACAATTCAAAACATCTTCTCTGTGAATCTGTTCCGTAAAGCTACATGAACAAGATCTTACAAGGCTATAGTTACTGTGTCTGACACAGCTGTTGGTAGCTGACAGTTCAGTTCACCTCTAGGTTGTTCGTTCAACGGACTGTCATGACTCTAGTCAGCAAATAATCACTGCTTAATAGAATTGGTCTGGTTCCCACCAGAAAGGATGGGTTTACCTTTATTAGATATGTGCTTTGTAAAAACTTAAGACGAACGCAGGAGCTGAGTTGTACTCCCATGGAAATACAGAATACTGATGTAAAATCTCTAGATAGGAAGGCCGAAACACACCCAGTTAAACACATTGTTCTTCAGGTACGCCCAGCCCTGGGAATAATATGCCTATAGACATAGAATTAACAACCTGAAGCTGTGTTTAGCTTGCTGTATACTCAAAAAGACTGCCTTAAGGTCAGGAAACTACAGTAATTATTTGTATGTTGACCAGATAACTCATGCTACTTGAATATTCATGCCATCTATTAAAATTGTGTTCACCTTTACAATGAGTTACAGAAAAATACAACAGAAACCAAAAAGCAATTTAAAGTCTTTTCACATAGTATTTTGCTTATAGTCAGGACTCAGCCTCCTCCCAGATACAGAACTCCAGGTCTGTGGGACCTCATGCTTCAGAGAAACCATCCAGAGCCAAGCAGAAGTTTTCCAGGTTTCACTACCTATTTGATGACAGGGCCAGATGACACTGACTTCAAAATCAACACATTAACGATATATTTGGCTTTTATTTCCTCCCACCAGAAAATCTGGTTATCTATACTATAATGCTCCTATATTATATTCTCAGCTGTACTGGTGCCATTAGTAGTTTGTGCCCTTATCTTTGTGGACATAACCTTGGTTAGAAGAGGAATCACACCCATGTCCACACCTATGATCAGGACACATCTTTCCACAGCATGCTTTTACATTTGAAATTGAGAAAAATATACAGGGCCTTAAGTCTGTGATACAAAGAAGGTAGGATGGAAAAAGGGTATTTTATAAACCTAACAAATACTTATGGAGCTTCTCTGTGTAGATGGCCTGAGTTCTAATTAATTATATGCTTGTCCCAGAAATAAAGTTTTATGTTCCCTTGAAATTCTACATGTTAGTCTGGGTTTTTCAAATGTCTTTGCTTTTTGATTGGAATTTATTTCAAATACATATCTCACAATAAAACATATTTTCTTCAGATGTACCTTTGTATTAGTCATTTAACACTAAAGAAGCAACAATTGAGAAGAGAATAAGACACACCAAGCTATAGCAAACATTTCCTCCCATGTGTAAGAACTAATCACATTTTAAGGAGATTTATATTTCCTGCTCTGTTCATTTCTGTTAACAGATTCAGGCAGTGTGCTGCTAGCTCTCTTCTTCCTCAGGCCAACACCAAACTCAGCAGCATCCCCTCAGCATACCTTCATCATCTGTTTGATCTTCTGCATCTCAAATAAGAAACATATCGTCATCTTTTATTCTTCATCTGTTTGCTCCTCACCATCTCAAATCAGCCAAGGGAGAGAGAGCTCAGCAAGCTGCCCCCAACAAGAAGCTCTTCCAACTGACTCCAACAGGAACTCTCTTCCACAGGAACACTCTTCAAATGACTGATCAGCTTCCAGTTTCTCCTCACAAACTGGTCGGTTCCTGGTTGATATATCTCTAGCCTCACCCACCACCCCAAAACATGTTGCTGGGTTGTGACTCATGCATAGGTCAATTCCAACTTGGGGCCCACAGCCCAGGCCCCAGCACTTCAGGCAGTTATTGGCTGCTAGATATATTCCAAATCTTCAAATTTTATATTTTAAATCATGCTAGCCAATTAGCTAATGCAAATCTCTTCTCTTTTGCTAACATTCATTGTACTAATTCAAGTAATGAAGTTGTGCGTTTGTTGAAGAAAAAAAAGAATTCTTCCCCAAATATTCAGCAAATCATTATCTCAGCCAATGATGTTGGAAAATGTATTAAATAGATCTTTTTTTTGCTAATCATAAGGGCATTCCTAACAATGTTTGTAGCACAATTTTTCTCCTGATCAGTTGACTGATAATTAAATATGTTTAATACTAGCTTGACACTGCAGAATTCCTGAAAATGGGAGCATCAGAGCAGGGGACTCTTGTCTCAAGCCATGATACACAGCATGGAAAAAAAAAGGGTTTCATCCTCTTTGGTAGAAGTGGCACAGTCAGTGAGTAACTGAAGAACTACAGCAATTGTGTGTGCTCCATACAGCTGATGGTTGTAAGACAGCATGGGAGACAAGGAAAATCACTGCAATATTTTGGTAAGACTCCCATGCCTCCACCCCTGCAATATGAGATTAAAGTACAAACTTTAGAAACTAGAAAACTGGCCTGCAGCACTTCAGATGTCACTACAGGAATATGATCAACTCTGCCTGGAGAAATAATGCAGTATCTCAGTACTGGAGCTTACCCAGGACAGGTGTCTCATCCGTAACAGGCTTGTTCCCTGTAACGTTAAAAGGCTCTGAAAGACGTATGAACCACAAGGCCCAGCAAACAACAGTGTAGTGAAACTTTTTCTGAGATGAGTTTCAAAAACTTTGTCACAAGCCCATGGCACTCAGCCTGAAGTACAAGGTGCTGAAGAAAGGCCAGGAGAGATTAGGAAGGCTTGTGGTTATTTACTGTCAATACTGTTAAGCAAGATGGCAGCTAGGAAATCTAGCTTCAAAACAGTTTTCTTCCTGGACAAGGAAAAAGAATGATAAGGACAGAAGAATCTCAGTCAAGAAGTTATGTTGCAGATATAACAGATCCTGCCAAAGAGTCAAGATACTTGCCAAGAGGAATAAAGAAAAGAAGTTTATGGAACAAGCTTTAAGGAGCAGGTCTGTCAAGTTCCTGGGATCTTTTAATCACCTATTGAATAAAATTCAATGGTTCTCTTCAGATATTTCACAACATTAAAAAGCATTAAAAAGCAAAGTAATTTGGCAGAAAATAAACCCCCTTGCATTCCGGCTTGTCCTCAGATGTCAGAGGAGCTGGAGGTGGCTGGGTTAGATTCTGAGTGATGCCCAGTTCAGTGCTAGAGGTCTGGTCGTGTTTGATATGTTGAACTCCTGCAGTTACAGGCACATGTGCTGCTAGCTCTCTCCTTCCTTAGGCCAANTCATCTGGTCCAACCTCTCTACACAAGTAGGGACATCTCTACCTAGGTCAGGTTGCTCAGAGCCCCATCAAGCCTGAGCTTGAATGACTCCAGGGATGGGGCCTCCACCCCCTCTCTGGGCAGCCCATTCCACTGATCTATCACCCATACTTGGGAAGGGCTTGGTCGCCTTCAATGAGAAGCTTTTACAGCTAGCTTTATGAGTAGTGCAGTTTATTGAAGCAACAATAATCCAGGTTCTTGTGGATTTCTGGGGATAAATACACTGTCTACAAAACACATGAAAAAATTAATGTGAATATTATGGTCTGGCCACAAATGCATGAAATAGAAAGCAGCTCTACAGAGATTTCAAAGTTTTCCTGGGGAAACACTTGGTAAAACCAAGCGTTCAAATCTTTTACTCAAAGGCATCCCTATGATGCCTTTTCTCGGGAAGCAAGAAAATTTTACACCAATTGCTTCATTTTTAAAGGTACAGACTAAAAACTCAGAGCACAAGCTCAGTGAGGGGTGGTTGCACCTTGGAGGCTGGTAGCTTTTGGGATGGAGGTGTGTTTTGGTATTATAACAACATTATAATGAGCAAAGTTCCCACAAAGGACAGCAGTTTGTCAAAAGATGACAGACTGTTGGCTCAGGGTAACAAATGTACAGCTTATCAGTTTTGTAATCTCATCAAGATCCCATCTCTGCAGAGTTATCACAGAGCATGGTCACGGTGTCTTCACTCCTCTTCACCCTCTGTGCTGTTTCCAAGGTTGCAGGTTATGTTGCTTAGGGAATGACCGTGGAAGGGATTCCATGCATACCAACTGCACTCTGCCCTAGAAGTCTCTTCAATATTATACCTTTCCTTAACGTGCAAATAATTCTGTACCTTTAATATAAGTTTAATTTCCAAGTCACCTCCAGTAGTTATTTCACACACAGTGCTAATGAAATAATACTTGCTTGAAGAATAAAAATGCATCAATTTCTGTGTCAAAGAATTATCTTAATAGCATAGAAGGACTGACAGAAGGGTCTTTATGGGCCATTTGCACTTCAGAGGGAGATTTGCCTGAATATCTCAATAGTGGTCTGTGTAGTATTCTGTGATGATGTTAGGAGAATTCTGCTGATGCAAGGTCAAAACTCCCAGCCAGCGGTAAACTGCATAGCCGTGATAATATCATTAACATGTGGAAGGAACCAGTGTTTCTTAGCACTGCACTGGACTGCTTCAACAGATGGATAAAATCAGACTGGAGAAAGCCTAAAAGATCATGATGTGACAGATGGGTTGAGGCACGAATGATCTGAAAAATGATGCACATGGAAAGGATTAACCATGTGGAGTCTGCAGATGTCTCAGTCTTCTGGACATTTGGGATAAGAGTTTATAGAGCCAACTATCCACGGGACCAGGTAATGTGCTCTCCTGTGTATTAGTGGAAACAAGTCAGTTGTGTTTGTCTTTTGCAAGGTAGAGGAAGAGAATTCTCAATAGACAATGGGTGTTGGCAAGGTAACTGGGTGTTTGTGCGACCTGACTTTGAAAGAAATAGGAGTGATGCCAAACCTCAGAGCTGCTTGTCTGTTGTCAGGACATCAGTTTCCTGAGGCATTTAAAGGTATGAATACTGGCATGAAAACCTGCTAGTATAGACACTTGTAAAAATCTGTTGAATTATAAAAACTGTTCTGATTGCAAATACCTAGAGAGAAGGATGAACAAAAATGCAGGGAGAGCAATTGATTGTGAAGAAAACTCCAGATTTTCCAATTGCAGGCAGTACAACTTTGTCAGTCTCCTTTTACCCTACCTGAATTGCAGCTAGTGCCACCTTCTCATGGCCACTGATGAAATGCACAGGGGAGGCTGGCTGCGGTTGAACTGAGTGGGGTGGGGAGGAGCAGGTCCAGTCCAGCCTGCCAGACCACCCTCAGTCAGACTCTGTCCTAATCATCACGAAAGCTGGATATTCTTTGTCATCTTTGAGCATTCAGAGGTTTTCGTTGTTTTGTCACAATGGGAAGTATAGCTCAAGTGTGTTTGAAAGATGATATTGCTGGGGGAGAGAAGAGCTAACTGGGATCTTGTTACCTGCAAGTGAGACTGGAAAGGGGCTAGGTGCTAGAAGAGAGGATGCAAAGGCGCAGGCACCTTCCGTTGCTTAAAAGATTTGTGATAGTGGCAAGGCCAGAAGTTACAGACTCTGGGAACTGGTGAATTTGGTGGTTCCAACAAAGCTGTGGAAGTCAGCATGTTGCAAGGCATGAAACAAACATTATGACTTATTCCTGAGTGAGGCAAAAGGCATAGTTTCAAAATTGTCACAGATGTTTGCAAGAGTAACTATGTATGTAGAAGGATCTGGGTGAGGGCATATCCTGTGGCATGTACTAGACCTGTTCTGTAAACTTAGTCAGTTTAATCCCTGGGGCAACTGTTTCAGCAAAAGAACAAATGAATCGTTTGGACAGCTTGTATATAATTTTGGATTTGTGAACTGCTCTGGTGTTAGCGTACAAAATCCTCCATGGTAAAGTAATACAGGCGTCCAGTAAAGTAGAGATTATGTTCTGCTGTGTGTTTAATGGTGGATACCTTTAACTAGTTACAGCCTTTAATGAATATGAAGTTTTATTTAGAGAATTTTCTCTTTCTGAGCAAAATTGTTACCTACTCCTTAATTATAATAATAACTACAATGTAGATAAAATATTCAAATGATATTTTTGGAAATATAATTAGTCTGAAAGTTCTACAAAAGTTTCCTTTTGCAGTTGTACACTTCTCTGGTCCTTTGAAGGAGCTGTTAGCACTGTATAAAAACAACCTGTATAAAAGTGACAAACATCTATGAAAAATATACTTGGAAAACATATGAAAATTATTTTAAATTACTCTATGAAAATACACTGTCAGTTTGTTTCATAATGTTGTATCTCTGTTCTATTTATTTGACCAGGACCAAATGTATGTTCTAAACCTAAAATATAATAAATTTTCAGTTCACACAAATCTACCTTTGTTCTTATAAGTACCACCTGTGCTTGTCCTCTCTGTTTTTTATGCAAGTTATTTTTGCCTAGATATATTTCATTTATGTTTTTAAGACTTCTAACATAAAACTAAAAAAGAATTCATAGAAAATATTCTCTATATGGATTATTCTTCTGATACAAGCACACTGTTTCTGGTAGGCAGTCAGACAGCTCTGAATCTTTCCTAGATGTAGCTGTAACTTTAGTTGCCTTTGGTAATAAACACCAGATACTGTTTGCAAGAAAAAAATCAGAGCCATGCCAGTGCTTACATACGCAGATGAATGTCTGCCCTTCCAATTCTAGGTTATTTTTGTATTACATTAAGGAAAAATAACAATGACAAAACATTCTGAACATGGACATGAATTATTCAAAAACATTCTGTATCTGATCTGAAATACAAAATGCTGCAGTGCAGGAGCAGATTAAAAAACAGCAGAGCAGAGTGGAAGTGGCTGTGGATTCCTGTTTTTTAAAACTTGTGCCAGTGATTTGCTTTTAATCAATTTGCTATCACACAATCTTTACAACATGTTTATGATATTGCCAAAATTGCAAACCATGCCACCATGTTTCTAGGCCATGGAAGCATGATGAAGCAGGCCTCTTATGGTATCATCTCACTGATAAATTTTCAGTAATATTCTTTAAATAGGTATTATAGAGAATATATACTTGCTCCTCATTTGATAGTTCCTGCTCATCTCTATATTTTTGCACAGTATATTTTACTTTGGAATGACTGGAGTAAGTATCTGTAAGAACTAGATAAGTATTTAGTAGGCTTGACCCTCAGTATTGTGAACTACCCTCACTGAACCAACCAAAGCACCGTGCTGGAGTAGTGTCTTCATGCCTATCCGTGGAGGCACCGGGATGGATGGAGCTCAGTACCCGACCTGAGCAAAATGAAAGCAGACTTCCAGCCTGTGGCAAAATTCCTGTAAAGATACCCTCTCCATACAACTACTAGTTCTTATCTCATTTATTTAAAATGTCTTATTCTGTAGGTAATCCCATCTAAGTTTACTGATAATATTAATGTTAACAACTAATAATGCTACTTGATATCATATCTAACTACCCAGATGCATTTTCATAGTTTTTGGGGAAACAATTCTGCGATTGTTTTTTTGTAAACTAACAAGCACTCTGTACTCATTATTTTACCAAAGTCCAGCTCCTGGAGACAAATTATTACATAGGCTGCATCTAATCCTCTACCCTTCAAAATCTGAAAAGTATGTCTCAATCATACTTCTGATTGGGCAAAAATTTGTCAAAAGTAACTCCTTAAATATAATTTCAGTTCCTTATATTTTGTAGGTCTGATTCATAATTCCTTAAATACTTGGAGCTAGCTCTCTTGGGTTGCTTTTATTTTTTTTTAGATATAACACTGTGATGCAAACAGCATTTTTATATAAGAATGTACAGCTTGCTCCTGACAAGTATCTACTGCATGCTTCATGCTGCCTTCTCAGAGTCAGCAGTGCACACTGTCTAGAGGACCGAGGCTTGTCATAGGAGGTATTGGAAAAAGAGTAACATAATTCTGAAGACGTCAAAATTTTGCAGTTGAATTCATAATGAATTTCATGTTTCTTAGTCCTTCTGTTATGAAACACAGATTGTTCCCAGTCAGTCCCAAACCTGCCTGTTATGAAAGTCAGGTTGCATCTCTTAGGGATAGTGACAAACCCATAGGGAAGGTTTGTGTGCTTGCGTGGATGTTTGAAAAGGGTGAGGAGAGGATCGTGTGCCAAGCAAATTGATCAAGGCTGGCATATATGAACACACAAGGAATTTGTAGAATAGTATAAAGAACATAAGAATAGTTTTCAAAGCAAGGACAAAATCCCAGGGGTTGAAACAGCTGAAATTCTTCACTTACAATAGCTTGCAGTGTATTGTACTCCAACCTACTTTCTTTTGCTGTGGCTTCTGCATTCCTCCCTTCTTTAATCTACTTAAAATCCAACTGTTGTAAGCATCCTATTGCTTTTGCTGCTTCACATATTTCTTTGAACCACACTTTTGTTGTGTTTTGTTGTGACCAAGTGGGAAATAATGGAGAGAGCGGGACAGAAACATCAAAACAAGGGTATCAAGTACTGAAAGATGGAGCATTCAGGAATAGCTCTTAAAGGTATTTAATTAAAAAGGAAAATAAGGGCTTTCAGTCATTGAACTGAGTAATGTAATTGCTGGTAGGGTCTTGGAACCACAACTGCTTTTTCTTTCCTGTTTTTCCTATTATCTGTCACAGCTATTTGTAGCATTTTATTTCTGATTACACTCTTAGGAGAATGATGTGTGCTTGTGTATTTGAGTGGGCACTGTTGTCCTGGAACCTTGTTTCTCATTAGGCTTTTCAAATTGTGCTGCAAGCCAAATTCAGTAAGTGAGAATGAAAAAAAAAAAAGACTAAATGATCAAAATATTTGGATGAAAAGTACAGTTAATGACCATTTAGGCATTAATCCTTGTAACCACTTATGTAGCAGCACTTCTGTGAGAGTAGTTGAGACCACTCGTGCTTTTTTGATTCTCTTGGAAGATGATTAATGTTTATAAATATATAAAGGGGGAGTGTCATGAAGATGGAGCCAGGCTCTTCTCAGTGACAAACAATGATAAGACAAGGGGTAATGGGTACAAACTGGAACACAGGAGGTTCCACTTAAATATGAGAAGAAACTTCTTCTCAGTGAGGGTAACAGGACATTAGAACAGACTGCCCAGGGAGGTTGTGGAGTCTCCTTCTCTGGAGATATTCAAAACCCGCCTGGCCGCCTTCCTGTGTAACCTCATCTAGGTGATCCTGCTCTGGCAGGGGGATTGGACTAGATGATCTTTTGAGGTCCCTTCGAATCCCTGACATTCTGTGATTCTGTGATCAAAATGTTAGTCTATGTTTTTATTCTGACACTCTAATTTCCTAAAGCTGATGGGTAATCACAAAAAGTGACAAATGCAGTTGTTTGGTTTTTTTTCTCTATTGACAGTGACTTGCAGCTTTGTCACAGACTGGGAGATGCAATTGCTGAAAATTAAGGAAACTCACTTTACACAGTACCCAACACCCATGATATACTTTTTTCAAACCTTTGGCCTTTCCTTCTGTTAGACACCAAAGGAAGAGCCATACACAAGGTTTTATTCCTTTAAATGTTATTTTTCTAAGTATTAAGAGCACAGTACCCACTAACAATTTGGTTATAGCTGCTCCTTCACATCAACAAAACTTTGACCACTCTTTGCAGTTGTGTGTGAACATGATTTATTATTTTGTCGCACTATTTTAATTGTCACATCTGTTACTTGTTTCATGTCTGCAAAAGGCATAAGACCATGAGGATTTTGGAATTTAAATAGTGAAGTAAGTGGTGTGACTGGTATGTAATGGATTGAGTGGAAAGCAGAGGCTGCAGGTTACAGGAGAGGGGACCAAAAGGGAGTTCGCATTGTCTATGTGCATGTGTGTGTACTTTGACTACATATGTGTGTCCTAAAAAAATAACAAAATCCAGTCAAAAAAAAAGCAAACCAGCCAATTAACAAGTATTGCAGAAAGCTATAGAAACAACAGGGGTTTTCTATTCTGTACCAAATATATTATCAAGCCTCTCATAAGCCTGCCTAATCATAACTTTCCTCACTCTTTTGTAACTCAGTCTTTTGTTTTGTGTCCTGTCTTGTTTTTCAGACCACAGGAATGGTCTGTAGCTTGCATGTGTTTGAGGATAGAATGGGATTTGACTTTGGTGATGACTTGGCAAAATTTTTGGAAGCATTTGCCAGTAATAACTGTACTCATAGATTGTTTTTCTAAAGAAAGTATGTGGTGCACTAGATGGGCATTTTTAAGGATCACTTTGAGAAAATGTGTAGCTAAAGGTACATAAATAAATAAGCACTGACTATATGTTTTCCTCTCAGAGAATAAATGGATTATTCCACAATCCACTGAGGTACAGTTAATTTTTTTCTTCTTCTTGTCAAGTTTCTTTATCTGTTTCATTTTCATGTACGTGGGCTAAAAGATTATTAGTCTGAATGTGTAATTATTCCTCTCTCACTGCTGTAAATACAATGGCAGTTTGCATGAGATGTGCTGTGTTTACTGGATTATAATGCAGTTGTTCCTCTTTACCTCATGTCAGAGAAAATGTAGAATGGTTTACAACATCAAGAACACATTTTGAGAGTAAACACAGACCTCTCAGTGTGAAATTCTAAGGGCCAACATTTCTTTCATGAAGTTTTGCTCCTTAGGAGCTCTAATTTAAAGCAAAAATTGGATACAAATATTGCCAGGTTCCCTCCTGAGATTTATATACTAAAATTTTCCATCACAATTTCTAGAAGAGAAGTCCTACAGTTTAAGCTATGAGTACATCTGATGTGTTTTGGTATTGATATGTTTGTTGTTTTTTTTTTTTCAATTTGCATTAAAGCCATCACATTTCAAAGCAGCAATATATANTGATCTCTAGAGGTCCCTTCCAACCCCTGAGATTCTATGGTTCTATGATTATATAAGGACATTCATTCCTTGAAGAGCATTCTCGTCCATCAAAATTAGCAGTTTGGCCACTGAAAATCTTTATTTGTTTCAGCAGATTGTAAAGGAAAGTTAAACATTTGGCCACCTCATGTTTTGGGACTGAAACCTGTGACATCAATGGTGTAGTTTTTACAGCTTTAGGGAGCCTTCAACTGTGGAATTGTANAATACAATGGCAGTTTGCATGAGATGTGCTGTGTTTACTGGATTATAATGCAGTTGTTCCTCTTTACCTCATGTCAGAGAAAATGTAGAATGGTTTACAACATCAAGAACACATTTTGAGAGTAAACACAGACCTCTCAGTGTGAAATTCTAAGGGCCAACATTTCTTTCATGAAGTTTTGCTCCTTAGGAGCTCTAATTTAAAGCAAAAATTGGATACAAATATTGCCAGGTTCCCTCCTGAGATTTATATACTAAAATTTTCCATCACAATTTCTAGAAGAGAAGTCCTACAGTTTAAGCTATGAGTACATCTGATGTGTTTTGGTATTGATATGTTTGTTGTTTTTTTTTTTTCAATTTGCATTAAAGCCATCACATTTCAAAGCAGCAATATATAGCCTGTTAAAACCAAGCAAATTACCTGACCCAATATTTTTATCATATGTTCTTTTACCAAAGGGTATTTAATATCAAAGGTAAGGAGTGGCAAATGCAGATAAACTAGAGAATATGTAAGATAAAAGAGAAATAGAATAGTAGGAAGTATTTGCTAAGCTCACATGTTTTTGAAACAGAAGACCAACTATGACACAGACTATCTGAAATAGCTATGATAAATTCCAAAAAGAAAGCCTGGGAGAAGCTGCTCGTTAAAAACTTTGATTATAACTCAGTAACTCAAGTTTTTAGTCTTGAGAAAAGAAGGCTGAGAGGGGATCTTATTAATGTCTATAAATATCTGAGGGGTGGGTGTCAAGTAGAAGGGGTCAGTCTCTTTTACGTGGTGCCCAGTAATAGGACAAGGAATAATGGGTGTAAGCTAGTACACAGGAAGTTCCACTTCAACATGAGGAGAAACTTCTTTAC
>VYZX01007889.1:0-19709 GCA_013401335.1 Brachypteracias leptosomus | reverse complement strand
TTTTCCACAAATAATACCAATTTAATTCATGAGCTTATTTAAACATTTAGTTGTAATTGGTTGAACATATCTCTCTGTTCACACCTTACTCTGGTTCTGAATTCAATGTTTTAGTTCAGGTGTTTGTATATGTCTTTTGAAATCCCAAGTTCCCCCACCCCTGCCCCTTCACTGGCCCCACACACATTCTGTGTAGTTCTATAGCTCTCCTGGTTGGAATACTATCTGCAGCACTCTCTCCTTCTCTCTCTGAGCCATCAGTCTGAAGAAAAAAGCCAGTGCCTTGTTTATTTTAGCTTTATGCATCACTTATGGAAAGAGAAAAAATAAAATATCTGCTGATTGACTGTGTCACATGAAGTATAATGGTGGTGGTGCTGCTGTTATGACAGTCTAAAGACATAATCAAGACAGATTTTGTTGGTGGAAGCAGTAACTTTTAATAGACCAGCTTGTATCATCAGCTTGTGTCACTGGTAAAATTAGACAAGTTTTTGGGCATGTGAGTCCTTTTTCAGGTCTGAAATAGAAGCAGCAGATTTCAAAGCTAAGTACTAATTGAGAGCATTGTCTTATAGTTACTACATTAGTTGTGTCTCAGACCATCTCAAAAAGGAAGTAACTGATATTTTCAAAGGAAAGCAGATGTTGGAGGAAAGAACGAGGAGTGGAAGAGGAGTCTGAGGAAGAGAGGTATCAGAGTGATGGTGGGAGATTTTAATCTCACAAAAACACTATCTGTGAGTTCATGGGTTTTGGTATCTAGCAGATTTGTGAAAGCATCCATGTTTTTCTTTAGAAAATGTTGTAGGATTCCTTGAGGCTCAGGGCTAAGACATTCAAAATGTGATTATTTTCTAAGAAATGTTCCCTTCCTGTTAACTGTGCGCTTCTGTCCTGTACAGCTTGTATATGCTCATTCTTTCTGGTTCACAGTAGTTTCTTAGTTTCACCTGCATAGTTACCCTGAGAGCACTTGATGAAATGTATTATGTTCCCAGAAGTACAGGCATAGGATTTGATTGTTCTGTGTTAAGGGATATTTATTGTACTGGTAGTGGGGAGATGTTGGTTTCATTTTGTACTTGGGAAGGGCCTAGATATATTTAGTTTGTTCTGGCCACAGGGAGCTTGCTTCTCATAACGGGTTTAGTGAGGTTGGGGCATACGTAATTAGAACAGTGTCTCTGGAGAGGCCTATTTTCAAAACAGGATTGTCTCCTAATAAATCTCTCAATGATTGTGTGTTCTGGCACATGAAATTGCAAGTGGGAAGGTTGTGTAAGAGCTTGATGATATTCTGCTACCTCTACCCTATGTCAACATTGTGCATGTCTGACAGTTTATCTTGCTTTCCTATTTGTAGCAGTCAGTCTGATAAAATAATTATTAATACATAACAAACAAAAAGACTATGTTCTTGCCTGTTAAAAAGCAGATCCTAACAGCAAGAAAAGAGGATAAATGATGCTAACATTAGCTTTTGTACAATCTGCATCACTATGCGTTGAGTATGTTGATTGCACTATAGTTAAAATGACATTTGTGCAACTGATTGAATCACTCTTATGGGGGAGGATTTGCTAATAGTATTGCATTTAACATACCCCCTAAATCTTTTTGTTTAGTTAGAAGCCCTACATGATGATCAGTGTATGATCATCATTAACATTTCTTAACCTCATCTGCTTCTTGACCTTTTTAACTTCTTGGTCACTACTGGCAGTGCTGAAATACAATGTCTATACTGTTCGAGTGAGCAGCCCACACTGTCCTCTTCACTGTAGGGAATCCAATCTCTGTCTAAGTTATCAGACAACTGTATATGGTACTTTGGCCTTTTCCAAGAAGTGCCTCCTCTATTTTGGTAATGATTTATAATCAAGTTCTCTTCGGTTTCTCATAAAGGTGTCTCATGTTGTCTCCTCTTTCAGCCAAAAGTTTTCCTCAAATTTTTGTTCCCTGAATCTCCAGATGTATATTCTGCCCCTAGATGACCAAGTTCTCCACAAGAGAGAAGCCTTTAGAGTTTTATCAAGTATGCAGTACAGGTGGGTAGTTTGCCTTTGTGATGCTTATAACATCAGTATTAAACTGATTAATTTACTGAAGTGGTGCTATAAGCACTTGCAATTCTTTGGGATTTGGGGATGATAGCACTTTGTAGGAGAAATTCCACAAAACTGTCTTATTCCTTAGTAGAAAACAAGAGAAAAGAGCACATTATTTTACAAATAGCAGTGAAACTGGTCTCAGTGTGTCACATTGGAGAGAAGAATCTCAGCAGCCTCTGGTTACTGATTCCAGGAAATTCCAGTTTGGGGCTAAGTTTGGGCAGCACTTTTTCTGATGATTGGTAGGTTAAAGCTTGAGGGTGTTAAGGAGGGATGAAGTCTGGGCAGACCATGGACTTTGAGAAGATAAAGATATAACTTATCCACAGGAATATAAAATAATAATAATAAAAATGTAGCATGGGGAGTTGCAACAGTTCTTGATCTCTAGTACCTCCTGACCTTGAAGCTGTGTTGCTCTCTACTTCTTATCAGAAGTCAGTCACATCCAAATAAATTCATACTGTGGAACTTTCTTATCTCCAGCTGGGACAATATGATTCCAAAATGACCCTCCTTTTTTTCCATCCTACAACACAAGAAGCGTGGAAAAACCTGAGGTATTTAACAGTGGTATTGTAATGTGCTGGTGTTCTCAGCATTTAAGGAATACTCATTTAAGAATAAAAGCTCTTGGGACCTGTACTTTTTAGTCTGATTTTAAAATACTGAGCAGAAGTTATTTGTTTTAAAGATACGACTTCTTTCATGACAAAACTTCCCACAGTATTTTCTATATTTTCCATCTGGCTCTACAAGAGTCTTTACATTCTTTCCAAGTGGAGACATATGTTGCAGGAAGCAATTTTTAAAGCTAATGATATGTCTTTAATACAGCATATAATACAAGATTAATCCTTAGAGCTCTTTAGGAGACAAAGTCTCTGGAAACAAGTAGTCCCCAAGCTGCAGAAGCTCTCCCCAGATAATGCCAGAGTCCTCTCCTTCCCCTCAGGCAGGACATCAAGTTCAGGGCCTGTGCTCATGCTGTGGGGCCAGATCCCAGCCTCAACAGATACTCCAGATTGTGTGAAATTTGCCATGTTACATAGTTGCACCTTGTGCAGGACACATTCTGGAACACACCCACACAGCATGCTCAAGAGGACATGAATCACAGCAATTACATTTTGTGGGATGTGCAGCTGCCCAGTGTGATTTGTCCATCTCAGACTGCACCAGCCTTCAGTCACCACCAGGCCTAAAAGCTTTGAAATGGCCCTTCCCAGGGCAATGCAGGACTGTTTCTGCTGAGGGTTTGGCTAAGAGTGGAGGAAAGGCTTCCCATGCAAGCTGTGGCACGCAGTAGCCACTGGTCCCAGAGCACTGCTGCACTGGTGAGGCTTTATCTTGTACTGGTATAATGAAATGGCCAGTAGGGTTACATTGGCCAGGGACTCAGCCTCTTGGGCAACCCTGGGTTGATTGATGCAGCTGTACTGATGTTTTTTACCTGGGTTTATAGGGAGAAAATACTCAGTAGGGAAAATGGAAAATAAAATAGAATATAGGCATCTTGAATGCTACCATACAGTTTTAAAAATTTAATGTTGTCACTTAGGACTGTTGAAATATTAAAGAAATACAAATATTTGACTGAAGAAATGCTTCATCTTGTTCTTTTGCAAATAATTTTTCTAATACATCATTTAGCTTAGTGACAAATTACATATTCTATTCACTTAGCAGCTTTTTCCATCCTATGTCTGACTGATATTTCTCTTTGAACACTGAAGTCATGATTCAGAATATGTCTGGATGATTATATCCTACCTGGGATATATAAAAATTGTTTAATTCCAGATGACACCTATAGGGTTATAAAGATTCAGATTTGTAATCTAGGAAAGAGCTTTTTTTTTCATGTTTAGAAGATAATAGAAAATAAGTAGTTTTGTTATTAACTGAGAGTACTATATACAATTCTTCTCCAGTAAAACAATAACTAAAAAGTGATAATATTTTCTAATTTCTTAATTAGAAAATGGAGTGCTAGTCAGCAGTGTTTAAAGAGATGTCATACATTATAGCCATGTGGTAATTAAAAGAGAAGGAAAGATTTATCCACTATTTTGTTTTTCAACTATTTTGTGTTTGCAACTGCAAACTACGTATATTGAAATATAGGTCAAACAAACTGCAAAACATCCTTGGTGACAAGATAATAGGGTAAGGTTTTCGCTACAGAAACAAATTTATCAAATATTCCTAGCCTCAATTTAAACTTTGTTCATAAAAAAATGAGGAGGAGGTAGATGGCATAAATGCTTGTACCATTTCTGTTTTAAGTAGGCATATTCAGCTTATTTAATGGAGGCTCATCTATTTCAATCAGCATGAATCTTAGCAGTTATATTTAGTATACGTGGCTGAGAGAAATCTCTTTAAAGACAGAAATCCTGAAGTGCACTACAGAAACATAATAGTGTGAATAGATTACCTGAAGTACACAAGGGTATTCAGACCTCCAAAGACATAGTAAGCCAAGGAAAACTTATTTTGTCAGTGTGCTTTAAGAGCAGCTGATGACTCAGCACTTGACTTCTGACCATATTCATATACAGTCCTGTATACCTCTGTGTGCAAGTCCTGCACTCTCCTTTTTTAGTCAAGAAAGTCTGTATTGCCTGCATACAACAGTGCTACCGCTAGGTACCTCAGTCATGGGGTTTTAGAGTGCTTTTATCACTTGTGTACATACAGCTTAAAATCCATTGCAACATAAAGTCTTCTGGATACTTACCCAGTCACCCTGTTTATGCTCACAAACTGCTCAGACTAGTGTCAATGACTGAATAAATAAAATAATCCCTTTTTCTCAGACACCTTATTTTTTCAAGTACTATGAAATTAGTTTCTGTGCGTCTGACAAGCAGTAAGTTCTTGCCTTCACATTTACAACTTGGCACAGAAAGTCAAACTGATCAAGTCTCTTGTCAAGGACACACCAGAAGAGGGTGAGGTAGGTGGGAAGAGCTATTTTCTGCTGCTGAGTCCCTGCGCTTTAACCCCAGGATCAGACAAATGAACACAGGCAGAAGCCTGACCTGAAAATAGCAGATTTTCAGTTAAGATCACTAATGAGGATTTTAATTAGTTGAGTAAGCCAGCACCCATACAATCAGTAAACCAAGATCCATGACCTAGCAGCCTACTTCTTTCTGAAGGGAACTGTATTGTAGACATGTGGCTATCAGGCATTTTTTAGCCATTTTTTACCATTTATTGGCACCAGCCTGGTTTTGTTAATTTGTATTTTAATTCATTTTAAATAACATGGCTCTTCTTAGGGTGTAGATCTGTTCTAAATGCTCTCACCTGAACTGGGGCAGTCACCCATTTCCAACAAAGGCCAGTACAGCTGAGGCTCACTCATGGGGACCTGCTAGCCCAGTGCCTCTTTCTCCCCTGGCAGCTGCACTTTCCCCCCTCGGCCCACTCCAGGCTGCCATTGCTTGCCTTTCATCCCCAGCAGTGGCCCTTCCTGAGTTACAAAGGGAATTTTCTGCTCCGTGGTTGCGGGAAAGCCCCCTCCCCAGCATCACTGGAGGCCTATTCTTGGAGACTGACTACCCCTTAGGTAACATCAACTAAAATAAACTTTACAGCAGACCTCACACCCCACTCTGACTTTTATTATTTTAACATGTTGCCCATTGTGAAAGGCTTGGCAGTTGCTATACTATTACAGCTTTAAATTAATCTAGACAATCTAGACATATTCTATGATGTAATAGGTTCTCTATCCTTTTAAAGTAGCATAATCACCTGTGGAAATGGTTTGCTCTGTTAAGGTCATTTGTTATTTACATCATGTGAACTCATGGTTACAACAACGGTCAGAGATGCTTTCCTGATGAAAGTTTGTGAATATGCAATAAAATAACAAACTTTTGAACTTCTAGGGAGTATAGGATGACTTCATGCATTGCAAACAATAGCCTTGTAACAGTCACCAGCAATCATAAGTGCAATACATTGTGCAAAAACTGAGCTGGAGAATTCCATATCCCACAGAGCTTATAAATAAGTATGGATGAAAGGGAGGAGGGAGGCTGAAATACAGCAGGAGAGAGAATAGTGTGATGGCTGGCAATCATCAGGGCAGCAGCAAGGAGGAATTAGAAAACTAGGAAAGGAATGGAAGGAAAAACAGGTAAAGAAGTTTCCTTGCAAGTTCCCTAGGAAGAGAGGAGAATAGCTGGAGATAAAAAGGAAATGTGGAAGGGAGAAAAACAATACTGCTTTGCTGGACCCTGCTGGATGAGTTGCAGAATGTCCCTGTTATGACTGCACTGAGAAAGCTATACCAGCCTGGGAATATGCTACATAAAGTGGCCATAGGGCAGAGCTGGTGCTGTTACAAAGAACTATTTTACCAGTAGGATTAACTGCCTTTCTCAGTAGCAGGATGCAAGAAAAGCCCCATAGGAATCAAGCCTGTGCAGAATTAAGTAAGAGAGTCGTGCTGCTGGAAATGATGTGTTGATATGGGGTTTTGGAGGCCTTTGCAACTCCCTATTCCATTGGCAAGTCTGCTCTTCAGAAGAGTAAATACAAACAGAAATATGAAATGCAGACTTAATCTCAGGAATGAGAATACAGAGCAAAATTGTCAGGCTAGGTCTGATAAAGAAAAGAGTTTGAATTAAATCAGGGCAAAAAGTCTACTGACTATTGACTTAGGTCAATAAAGAACTATATGTACAGACACTAAGCCAATAACCTTTTAAAACCTTTAAGCTGGTTTCTAGATGCCATTGGGAATGAAATGTTAAATTCACAAGAGATACTGCAAGCAAAGACAAAAATAAAAAATGCTGTAAATTACTTCTTCATGTCTTGGTTATACAGACTATAAAGTGGCAATAGAGCAGTGTCAATTTGTATTAACTTCTGCCTTTTTTAGCAGATGAAAATGTGGTTCTATTTTCATCCAGCATCAGTGATGTGCTGGTAATTAAAAAATATCACAGCTTAATATAATTTTCTAATTCAGCAACTTTTCTTCTACCCTTTCATCCGAGTTTGGAGTGAATGAAAGAAAAAAAATAAATCTGAAATGCTCAGCAATTAAAACTTTAACCAAGTTCTGTGACAATTACAAACATGGTTCTTTTGGGACAGTGTATCCTGTTTATTCCTAAAATGGAACTGTCTCACCTTCCTTGGGTGTAAAGCTACAATGAAAACTAAAAGGGAGGCAGAAAGTACCAATTACAATGATCAGTCTGCATGGGTACCTGCAGTTATAATTTGCAGGTTAAGTGATCACACCACAGGAAATATGGGAGCATAATAAAGAATTTGTTCAAACTTAATTAGGACAGATCATTAAAGCAAATTTTGAGGGGGAGGAGGGAAAAAAGGAGGCAAAGAAAAGAAATTGTGATCCTTAATACTGTTGTATAAAGTAAAATCACTCTCAAGTGAATCTAATTATGGCAATCACAGTCACAGAATGACATGGGGTGGAGTGGACCTCTGGAGATCATTTAGTCCAACCCTCCTGTCAAAGCAGGTTCGCTTAGATCAAGTTACACAGGAACATGTCCAGGTGGGTTTTCAAAGTCTTCAGAGAAGGAGACTCCACAACCTCTCTGGGCAACCTGTTCTAGTTCTTTGTCATCCTAACAGTAAAAAAGTTTTTCCTGATGTTGAGGTGGAACTTCCTGTGTTCCAGTTTGTGCCCATTGCTCCTCGTCCTATCACTGGGCACCACTGAAAAGAGACTGGTCCCATCCTCTTGATATCCATCCTTCAGATATTTATAAACATTGATAAGATCTCCTTTCAGTCTTCTCTTCTCCAGGCTAAACAGACCCAGGTCTGTCAGCCTTTCCTTGTAGTACAAATGTTCCAGTCCATTATTCATCCTTGTAGCCTTCCATTGAACTCTCTCCAGTATTTCCTGCCTCTCTTAAACTAGGGGGCCCAGAAATGGACATGGTACTCCAGATGTGGCCTCACTAGAACAGAGTAGAGAGGGAGGAGAACTGCCCTTGACCTGCTGGTCCCACTGATATGTTAAAAATGCAATAAAATGGTAAAAAAAAAGAACAGCAGGGGAAGAAAAAGGCAGGGAAAGAAATTGAAAAGAAGTAGTAAACTGTTGGTATATGAAGGAAGAAAGTAAAAAATGGGTATATGGATTATGGCTTTCTTAAATCTCTGTGTGTTTTCTCCTAGTGTGGCTGTTGCAGAAAGGTTGATGTTGTCCTTGCATACCCATTGCTGATTTCTCCCCTGGTTCCACATCAGCTCATTTACTGTTGTCTCTCTCTGCACTCCTGTGACAATGTTTGGAAGGACTTTAATGAGGTGAAGGGCAGTGCTGAGAAGGTACAATCAGAAGTGGCCCATCAGCCAGACCTGGAAACTGCAAGATGACCACATCTGTGCTCTGATTGCCCTCCTTTTTGACTTTCACAATGAAGGTAATTGTTAAAATCTGTTAATTGTATTTCTCACTTTAAACTATTCCATATTTTTTATTAAACCATATCTTGAACCATGCTTGTCTTCCAAATGAATATTGCTTTCCTATAGTATCTTTAACTTCTAAAAAGAAAATCTACCAAGTGATATCTGGGTAAACGTGGTAAGAATTAGACTCAAGTTTTTAATCAAAACAATACTTCTGAACATATTAGAAATGTACCCATATCCCTCAGGACTGCAAAAATCCACCAGTGTGTGACCACTGCAGCCCAGGCTGCCTGCAATCTTGACATCAGCAATTAATTCACTTGGTGAGTCAGTGACCATCAGGTCCAGTATCACATCCCTTCTGGCAGGGCAGTCAATTACTGGTTTAAGAAGTTATTCTCAATGCACTCCAGGAGTCTCCTGGATTGCCTACAGCTCACAGTACTATTTTTCCAGCAGATGTCAAGGTGGTTGAAATCCCCCAGCAGAATGAGAGCCTGCAAGTGCAATGCCTCCTGTAGCTGGAGTAAGAAGGATTTGTCAATAGGGTCCCCTTGATCGGACAGCCTGTAGTAGACACCAACCACAAGGTTCCCTTTGTTGCCTCAGTCTCTATTCTTCAGAGATAACTTTTCACACTCTATTCATTTCTTGATGTAGAAGGCAACCCTTCCACCCCTCCTTCATCACCTGTCCCTTCTGAACAGTACCCATCGATAACCACACTCCAGTCATGGGATTCATCCCACAAAGTTTCAGTAATGACAACTAGGCCATAGCTTTCTAGCAGCACAATAGCTTCTTGTAAAGGGGTGGCAGGAATTTCAATCTGATCAACAACTTGACTGGTGTTGATGGACTTGCTGGAAAGCTTGCTAGGTCCATATGACTAGGAAATGAGGGGAGATTCAGGAACTAGGAAAAAAGCAGGGGAATCAAAAGGCCACTTCTTAAAAAAAAAAATTCAAAACACAACTGAACAAACTCAGTCCACTCCCCTGAGATGTCTGACATGTCAGAGAGCACCAGCACTTTCACTCCACATGTGGTGGCAGGACTGTGCCACTGAGCAGAGTGACAGACTAGTGACAGATTCACTAAGCCAGCAAGAAAAGCCCAGACTCTCTGAGAAAGCCACTGGCCTGTTATTCTCCTTTTATTACTGTTCATTAGAAAGTAAGTTAATAAACACAGAAAGACTTAGGAAAAATGCTCATTTTGTTTGTAAAATAAGAATAAAGATGGATAAATCCTCAGGTAATGTCAATTACCAATCTCCATTGACTGTAATACTTTTCATCCACTGTAAACTGGTCAGACCAAATCTTGCCGTATTGATACGTGATGATCAGTTAACACTGTTCACCTCTAACCTAAAATAGGGTTACTTTGAGATTAAGCATGGCTGAAGAAGGCTGGAATACTTCCAGTAAATCCAGCACAAATTTTAGCAACCTTTATGCTGTTTAGTTGTGGGTTGCATCCAGTACTATGGTAGCATGCTTCTCATAATTGCTCACTAAACCAGGTACTTCATGTAGCCAGCTCATGAAATGCCTTAAAGCAAAAAGAAATAGTTTCCTGGATCCTTTTCTCTGCTTCAGACTGTCACAGACTGTTTTGGCAGTTGTTTACTACATGACTGGCCCCCAGGGAGCAGCTAAATTACTTGTGAATCTGTTTGTAGAAGTAAATGTTTTCTACATTTAAAGTCAAACTGTTCACCTAGTTTGTCTTGATAAATTTAGGAGGAGAAGTCAGTCTAACAGAGGAGAGGGGATAAAATCATGGTCAGATTTCTTCTTGTCGTTCCCTGAATCTCTCCTGGGCAGTTCTGGCTTACCTGGTTTCTAGTGTCCTGTCTTCTGGAGAAATAAAACTGTTTAGAATGTGAAAGGTACTTGGTTGATTTTCTTGGTTTAGCATTTTATTGTGGAAGAAAAAACCCCTTTGTTTATTGGATAGAACATCTTAATTCTTTTTATTCTAGAGAGTTTTTATCTCCTCCCTTCTCTTCATTCTTTGCTGCTCCTAAGACCCACAAAACAGGAGGTTTACAACAACACCTAAGGCTAGTCAGACCCTGACAGTGGCCCAGTGGTCTCTGCAAGTTTGTTGTACAGCCAATTTCTTATTCAGAAGAATCAGATTATATAGATTACCATATGAATTTTACTCTCCAGAAGGCCTCAAGGCTCTTAGAAAGGTAGATCAATTCTCTTATACACACATGAAGTCTGGCAACCTGCACCATCCCCGAAAAGCAGAAACACCTTAGTGACCTCTAGGTCTCAATTTAATATTGAGTATATCTGGGATTTGATCTATTTATTACAGTGAATGTTGAGAATAAATCCTGTTCACTGGCATCTATTGCTAAATAGGAGCCAATATAGTATCTGAAGCCAGGGCCAATGTGCTCATGGCTGCCAAAGTCATATAGAAGATGAGGAGATACATTTTGGGTCAACTAGAATTGCTTCAGCATCAGTGACTTCTGCCTCAGGTGCATTACGTCCAAACAGTCCTTCCTAAACGTGTATCCCACTGAAGGAGGAAGAGGCAAAGTTCATGCAGTGCAAGACTGTGAGGTGATACTATCATAAATGACTCAAGCACCACCATGCTGTTAGCCAAGCCTAATGAGCAACTTCACAGGGCTCAGAAACTCTGTGCAGCTGACAAATGAGGGCATGAATGGAAGGCAAGAATGCTGTCATCTGCTGCTACTTAGCATGTTTTGGAGAATGAATAACTGAGATATATGGAGGGAGGTCAGTAGGACAATATATATATCTCTCTTTACTGTTTGGTTTTGTAGCAAGCACTACAACTTAACACAGGTGCTCTGCCTGAAAGTAAAATAAGCAAAATTAAGAAAGGAATATGAAACCTGAGTACCCTTCTCCACTTTCCACTTTTTACTGGCAACTGCTTATAGAGATCTTGCCTGCTCTGTGCGTATTATTCACTTGCAGCTATTACTGGCAGGAGCTAGTTCAGAGCACCTTAATGTATTGAGGGAATTACTGGCAACAGGTGGATATCATAAGCTGATATGAAAGGCAAGGATGGCTTGGTGTTCCACTAAGTCTGCAGAGCTAGGGGATTACTCTAGAAAGCAGTTAAGTAGAAATAGAGTCAACAGAGTGATATGGAAATAAAACAAATATATAGAGAACAAAGGCCATAGCTGCCCATGTACTGACATCATATTAGCAGGAGATCAACAGGCAACTGGTTTGACCTAGGCTCTGTATTTTCCAAATGGCATCTTTATAAATAGCTCATCACTATTTGGTAATAACAGAGGGACTTGAAGATTTCACAAGTTTTATCTGAGAAAAAGGTGAAGAACAGAAAAGTAAAGTAAGAGGGTGGAGAACTGCTCAGACATTTAAACAAAACATTTTTTTTTCATTTCTATAAAATAGCTCATTTATTATCTATTAGCTATTATTAATTTGGTTTTTATTTATGCTTAATGTGGAAGCTCTGAAAAGGATGTTCATCATCCTTTTGAATTCATGTATGCTGTTATATATAGGAAACACCCAGGATGAGAAAAGTCTGTCTTCTGCTACAGACACAAAGACAGTCCTATGAGGAAAGAGGAATGTTTGAACTTTTAATCTCATCTTCATTTGACTTTTCAGCAGACTGTTTTACAGCATTATCCAGAATATAGAGTTGACACTCTTCACTAAATCTAAGCCTTAGGACTTTGGCTATGGGCAAGAATATACCCATTGCTCGGATTCTGCTGAGTTGAGCAGAAGCTCTCAAAACAACAGGCTGGCTTTTTTTCCTGAGAGCATTGAGCAAAGGCATCCTCCCTCTTGTGGGGTCAAATGTAATTCCACTGGAGCTTTTAAATTCTGTTTCTATGACCACACACATGCTGAGACAAACATGGCCTAACTCCTAAGATAGCATGATGTGCTGCTAGCTCTCTTCTTCCTCAGGCCAACACCAAACTCAGCAATGTCCCCTCAGCATACCTTCATCATCTGTTTGCTCTTCTCCATCTCAAATAAGAAACATATCTTCCTCTTTTATTCTTCATCTGTTTGCTCTTTGCCATCTCAAATCACTCTGGGGAAACACACCACTGAGAGAGAGAGCTCAGCAAGCTGCCCCCCAACAAGAATCTCCTCCAACTGGCCCCAATAGGAACTCTCTTCAAACTGATCGGCTGCTTCTTTCTTCTCCCAAATTGGTTGGTTTCTGGTTAATGTAGTTCTAGCCTCGCCCACCACCCCAAATATGATCACCTGGGGGAAGGAAGGGCCTCACACAGATGGGCCAGGTTCTGCCTCTGGGGCCTTGGGGAACAAAACATGTTGCTGGGTTGTGACTCATCCATAGGTCAACTCCAATTTGGGGCCCACAGCCCAGGCCCCAGCACCTCACAGGAGAAAGGATACTTTAATTTTCAGGTTTCCTTATGTGGTGGTGTGGTATAGGCAAGAGCAATGGCTAATCAGAAATAAGGTAATGACATCATAATGAGCATATTTAGACCTGAGCACATACTATGTCATTGCAACCAAGTTCTGAAATTCTTCTTTTGTGCTATTGTAGAAACATGTCTAAATGGGTCAGGCATCTTGTTCAACAGCTTATCCTTGAACTTATGGTCATTGACATCAAATTTACCTTTCTTCTATTTCTAAATGACTATTTGCACTTCCTCTCTAAAGAGGAAGGATTTATTACAGCGTTAAAACAATTTTGTTACTTTTTCTTTTTTCCTGGTCTCTGCATGTAGGTAGAATGTTCTTAAACAACCCCAAGCAGGTTTTTTTTCCGGTTTAAACATTCTTTGCCCTCCCTCATATATGTGGCTCACAGTTGGTTTTGACTTTGTGAAATGAACATTTCTGAGCACTGTGTAAATATATTGCTGAATTAATCTTTGTTCTGTTTGTATGCTGAAGTGTATTCCATTCTGCCACTTGGCAGACAGCACATTTTGGTTGATCAGCTCTTGAAATGCCTACTAATTTCTACTATGTTTTTGGTTGAATTGTAGCATGAATGAATTTGTTCTCATTTATTCTTCCTGTTACAAGAGGATCAAGTCACAATAATTTGCTTTAATGTTGACCTCTTCTATTTCAAAACCATGGTCTTGTAAACCAAATTCCACTCCCTTCCTTTTACTCTAATACTGACCTTTCTAGGTAACTAATAACCAGACATTTTAGAGCCCACTCATCTTTCATATTTTTCAGTGACATCCATTATATTAAATGTGTGTTCCTAAATAAGTACTTCTAATATCTTGTGGTTATAGCCCAGGCTTCTGATGTACAAGACAAAGAAGTTATTCTCCCCTTACTGTGTGACATCTTGTTTAGGTTTATATTTTATTTTCCTCATTCACCTTTTTTTTTAATTTTAGAGCTTTTGAGCCACTTGCAAAATTATAACACCTCACATAGTTGCTTGGCTGCCACTCCTCCTAAGTCAAAAATCAATCCTGCAGAAAAAAAAAAAAANAAAAAAAAAAAAAAAAGGGAGGATTTACAAAACCTGATAGCTTATCAGCTAGAGAACAGGGACATGACAGATGTAGTACTACAGTGTTGTGATTTAAGGTTTGAGGAGGGGGAGGGACAGGTGCAGCAGCTATTCCACTCCCCTTCCTGCCACACTCCATAAAAGGACACAGGAAGTTCTGCTTGCCCCTTCCTTGCTGGGATTGCTGTTGGAACTGCACCTCTACGTGGCTGGCTACAACTCCACGTGGCTCGGGAGGAATCCAGCGGCATCCGAGGATTGGTGTTGTATATATTTGTATATATATCTTTTCTTGATACCTCTGTATATTCCCCTTCCTTTAATATACCTTTTGTTGTTCCCTGTTAAAAGTTGTAATCTTGATTTCCAACTTTGTGTGAGGCCTTTCTTCCTCCCCTGGGAGGGAAGGCGGGGGGGGGTGAAAGAGGGGTGAAACAAATTCTGCTCCGTGGGGGGTTGCCCTGAGCCCTAAACAGAGACATACAGATTCAAAGATTATGCAATATACAATAATACTTCTAAAGTTCCTGTTACACAATGAAGGTAAATTTTAAAAAAAGATATTTATGAAGTGTCTTCACTTTCAACTCACATGTGTTCTGAAGTCACTTTGGTCCTGTAACAGAGCTGTGGCCTTGCCCAGTGTCAGGTCACGCATCTCTCAGGTTATTTCACATTTGAATATCCTTGTCCTACCTAATGTGTGAAGATGTTTCTTCACCTCTGAAGTCAGGGAGCACACAACAGTCCTTATGGCTTCAAGGTTTCTGTGGCTAATAGTCTATCCTCTAACAACACCAACTTCTGCTTGCCTTTGTTGACACAGAAATTGAGTCTGATACCAATTCGCTACTACTGTTTTTATTAGAAGAACTGTGACTTTTCATAAAAAGCAAGAATCTTGTATTTTCTTGATTCCTAAAAAAGAGCTAGTAGTACTCCCAAGTACAATATTGTCCCAGTTTTTGCCCTGAAAGATACTTCCCCAGCTCTGCATGTGGGCTGTTCTCCAGAGTCTCTTCTCCTTGCAGCCTGCCATGCTCCCATTACACACTGTGCACAGCCTGCACCTCCATGGACTATATCTTCCAAAGGCTTCCAGTGTTATCCATACCCTATTCCCTTCCACCACAGAGGTGTCAGTTAACAAACTAGTGTCAAATAGCTTTCTTCTAATATTTTCTTATGTAATGATAAGATACTTAAACTAGATCCCAAGACCATTTCTGAAAAAGTAAGTGTGTTTATTGTTTGACTGTATAATTGAGCATCTGTGAATAATGTAAAAAAATGTGCTTACTCTTAGAAAAAGAAAGTATTTGGGTAAGGAATTGATCATAACTGCAGTGAGAGAGTCCTACCTGGAGTAACTAGAAATTTTTTCTTCCATAAATGCTTGTTTTGTTGTGTTATAGAGTTAGAGTCTCATTGCTCTCCTAGCAAATCAACTTGGGAGATGCAAGGCAGGGCAAATATCATTCACAGTACTGTTTCTAGAATAATAGAATGGTATGGATTGGAAGGGACCTCAAAGATCATCTAGTTCCAACCCTCCTGTCATAGCAGGGCCTCCCACTAGACCAGGTTGCTAAGGGCCCCATCCAACCTGACCTTGAACACCTCCAGGGATGGAGCCTCCACAACTTCCCTGGGCAGCCTGTTCCAGTGTCTCACCACCCTAAGAGTAAAGAATTTCCTCCTAATTTCCAATCTAAACCTACCCTCTTCCAGTTTAAAGCCATTACACCTTGTCCTATCACTACAAGCCTTTGTAAATAGTCTCTCCCCAGCCTTCCTGTAGGCCCCCTTCAGATACTGGAAGGCTGCAATAAGGTGTCCCCAGAGCCTTCTCTTCTCCAGGCTGAACAAGCAATGGTTTTATGCTTTAAACCCACACAACTACAGCATTTGCCAAGGATCAAATGTTTATTTATTTAAACACTTCAGTACCTATGACTTGCTTTAGATATTTGACAATAACTTATATGTATTTGTAAGGAGTGAAAAATCAACAAACATTAAAATTTCCGAGATTCCAATGTTCATAGAGAACTTCAATAACATTATTCACATTTAAAACCTTGCATCTGACTATTACTTTCCTTCTGTTCAGAAAGAAAGAGAATGAAGTCTTGTGTGTCATGCCCAAAACTTAACAGATTCATGCAAGAACAATTTTTGGCAGAAAACAGAGGAAGAAGTTTCTCAGCTCAGGATTCTCTATGGAAATGGTCTTAATCCATAGCCCTACCTACACTACCTATAGTGCCTGCTACCTGTTACAGCCCAAGATGTCACCTCAGGTGTCTCAAATCACTTAGGAACTTTGGTCCTGCAAGGAAAAACTTCAGAAGTTGTTACAGTTCTGTCTTGGTGTGACATATAGCTCATCACCAAGCATGACTTAGAACTCAGTGGAGGCAAAGACTGTCACATTTACTTTCGTACTGACTTGTAGGGTTTGTACTCTCTTGGTGCCCTGATACAGTCTGGGTCTGTGGCTCTGTCATTAACCAGTGCTTTCCAAGAGATGGGGAGAAAACACAGTATTTAGTAAAGCAATATTTAGTAATTCTTTTGACACAGTTTCCCATAGCATTCTCCTGGACAAACTGCCTGCTTATGTCTTGCATGGGCATACACTTTGCTGAATAAAAAACTGGGTGGCTGGGGCCAAAGAGTTGTGGTGAATGGAGTTAAATGCAGTTGGTGGCTGATCACAAGTGGTGTTCCCCAGGGCTTAGTACTGGGGCCTGTTCACTTTAATATCTTTATCAATGATCTGAGTGGATCAAGGGCACTGTCAGTAAGTTTCAGATGACACCAAGTTAGGTGGGTGTGTTGATCTGCTTGAAGGTAGGAAGGCTTTGTAGCCCACTGCTGTACCCTTTCCAGAGTTCCCTGTCCTTCTTGAATGTCAAATAGAAAGTTTCACAAGAGCCCTGTCAGCAGTGTTGGAGATGCACTAAATTACAATCCTGCAAATGACTTTACAATGTAGGGAGGGAATGAGGAGAGGTTTAAGCAGTGATGATTGCCTGCTCCATTGCTCTTTCTCTGGGCAGACATCAATAAAAGACAATAATGCTAGAAGCTACAGAGACTTGTATAAGATGAAATTACCTTAATTGCAGTTAATTGAACAGGAATGGTGAAACTGAAATTAGGAACAGTGTATGTTATATTCAAACATAACTACAGAAAAGAAGTATGACTTTCCAGCGAGGATAACAACAGTGCTACACATCAACAAACAATATTAGAGCTGGAGCAGCTATTTTTTTGGCTTAGGTTGTAAGGTTGATGGCCTTTTTTTAATGACAGTTATTGTACCTTCTGTTTCAGGAGATTAAGAATTAGAACTAGTTGCACATTCCTGTGTGCCACACTTAAAAACTCAATGTTCAAGAGAATAATCCTAGCTCTTAACTTCTCTTTTCTTTCATGGCACCCACTGGTGGGTGCACTTGTTCAGTGCACGTTCCTGTGCTGAGTATTGTGCAACTGGCACCTATGTGAGGTGATGACCTGGCAGCTGGTGCTGGAGACTGTCTGCTCAGTAGGAGACCTGCAGGTTAGTTACCTTGCCAGCAGGTGAGACTGGAGAGACCTGAAGGGTTGGGCAGGGACTCAAGGGATTTTGTTAACTTCAATAGTTTTTCATTTCTCCTTATGAATTCCTTAAATAAGTTCCATTATGGAAAAAATAGTGTGATTCATGAGGTCACACATTTGATATTCTAGGCAAGCAATGGACACTGTGAAAAGGTGAAGTGTTTTCCCTGAATACACACTAGCTGGAACATGACTCAGTCTCTTACAGTGCTCCATGGCAGACTGTTCTGTTGGAAAGCAGAAGTACTTCAATTACGATGGTGTAATTTATTCACTGAAAATACCTCTTCTGCAGAAAGGTAATGGATGTGGGATATTGTCAAATGAGAATTTCTTACAAAATTTAAATGACCAAAACCTTAGGTTTTCTCCTTTTGGTAAACTATGTATGCCGGGAATGGTGCATTAGAAGAGTTTAACACTAATAATGCATTGACTCAAAACATGTCTACCAGTTTTAATGATATATTTTTTACTCCAGCCAAGAATTTAGTTATATTTTCATAAGTACACTGTGCCTTCTACTTCCCAACTCAGGGTTTCAATCTTGCAAATGCCTGATCTGTCTTTTGTTATATTTATCAGTTTATTTATCAATTATTAGGATTGTGACTAGACCCAATACTTTTTATTATGACTTTGCAATCAATCTAATATTTAACACTTATCTACTACTAAATGTTTATTCATACAATGCTTTGTAGTTTCAAAGTGTTACATGATAACTCACTACTAACAGATTTATTTTTTTTTAAATCCTGTAAACCAAAGTGAATTATAAAACAATCACAGGTTAACAGACATCAAACTGATGCACAGTACCATGGTTAGTGCTTTAGTATAACTGAACACCTTGGGAGAACTTCAGATGATAAAAATTGCTCCAGATGATAGAAAATGTCAAGGCACAACTCTTAATGTCAAGGCAACTCTATTTACTCTTAGCTGCTGTAGGTTCCATGTCTATGTCCAGGTCTGACAGAGCACATAAGAAGAGCATCTGAACATATTTTGTTGTTGTGGCTGTAATACATAGCAAAAATATGTGAGGCAAAGTTATAATGTATCTTAGACAAATATATGGATTTTTAGGATTTGAAAGCACTACACAGGTGAACAAATCTTTGAACACCTTAATCAATTGGATTAAGCACATGTTATAAATAGCTAAAGGCAAAAGGAGCTCAATAATTAAATATAAAGTCTTGTTTAATCAGACTTTCATTAACATTTTCATTGAATTATCAGATTGATAGCTGAATTCAAACTGAATAAAAATATTAAAGTTCTGCTTTTCAAGACTACCTGAATTTGAGGAGTGGACAGAAAGTGAAGCAATGGTGTGGTGGTATTTCTGCCTTCCAGGGTATCAAACTGCATGCATTTAGTCTTCATAATCCTACATGGCTTTTATTGAGCCAACATATTGAAGTGGCTCAACACCACAAGCATTAGATGTCCATATTATATCCACAAATTGGACTGCTTTGTACAGGTATGCATGGTTTTATTATCAGGACCAAGTGATGAAGCAAACAATCTCAGACATGCCATATAAAAAAGCATAATAAAACTTCAAAAAGAAAAAGGATTCTAGGAAAAATTGTTATTTGTTTCTTCTGACCAAATATTCAAGGTCTTGGCACACTGACTAGCACAAGATAATGTTGCTTACCAGAGAGCCACTGTAGACATTTAGGTCGTTTTTCAAATGGCTGATAGACTCCCAAATAATATGCAGGAATGCCTGAGAGGGCAATACCAACACCAATAAGGGAATTGATTGTGTCACTGTAGAGAGGAACTATGACCAGGAAAAGTGAACATAAACAGTATACCATAGGGAAGAAGAGGTTAAGCTGTGGAGACAAAAAAAAAATCCAACACTTATTAAAAGATGCAGTAAATAATCTATTGTAAAAATGTTAGGTTTTGCAGATTACAGTTAGACCTGTCAATGATAAAAATGTAACTATTGACTATATGACTACTATGTAATATCTTTAATATCTTCATTAATGACCT
>VYZX01007888.1:71054-89759 GCA_013401335.1 Brachypteracias leptosomus | reverse complement strand
GTCACTCAAAATGATAACGTGAAGTTGAATTTTTCTCCTCCAGTTTCTCATTCAGCTGTTTGTTTAAACTAGCTCTGCTAGTGAAAAGATTCTTAAATCTGTGTTGCAATAGATTGCTTCATGGGATCCAAGTTATACGAGTGCATTAAACCCATTCAGTGTGATATTCTTTGCATGCACATTAAAGTGAAATCTCCTTCAGTGTCTTAGTTACAGGTAAGCTGTATTCTCCATAGCAATGCTAAAACTTGTGTTTTGTTATCCTCCTCATTTTCTGATACTGCGATATCATTAACACATGCACAGGTGGATTTATCTGTGCTTTGCAGACATATTAAATCTGGTCTCTCTCTCTTTTGGTAGCCTGACAAATGAGAAAGTTGTATATGTTTAATATGAGGCACTATATTAAGCATGAGCATTGCCAGCCTGCAAAGTGATTTCTCTTCATCTCCAATTGTGTGAGTATATCTTTGCATTCTTTTCTGTCAGCAACTATCAAAGATTCAGAGAACAACTGTTGTGTATTCCCCCCTCACTGGTCTTATTTGTATTAATTATAATGCTAAAAAGTGATATGGACTTAGATTTAATTAAGCAATGTGCTCCGTTTTTCACCTCACAAATAACATTTTTAATTGTTGTTATAAGCATTCATGAAAATTCATTTAATGCACACTGACTTTTTCAAGATATGGCAGGGGCTTTGTGAACCACTGCAAAGATAGGAGCTAATTAAATTCTCATGGAAATAAAAACTTGAAGTAGAAAAAGAAAGAAGAGTCTGTAAAGTTCCTATCAAACCTCTCTCTCATTTTGGCACTTACTTAAATGCATTATATCTTTTCTTCCACATTTACAAGCCTTCAGAAGAGGAGGAGTTTTAATTGTCCTTTTGCTGATCTGAAATNCAGAGAGAGTATTTTATCAGATGATTTAAGATCTAATCCTCTCTCCCCCAGCAAGGCTAAATAAACGCCTCTGCTACCTCTGTTTAGGAGTGACTGCCTCCTATGTGCTCGTTACTTCTCCATACTGTGGCCTTGTGCTTTAACTTAACCTTTCTTCTTAACTGCTCCCATAATAAGCTGTAAAACTTTCTGAGCCTTTTATTGTCCAAGTGAAAAGAAAATATTTTTTCTATGAATTTACAATGAAATTCTGCTTCGTTGCAATTGGGGCTGTTGAAAAGATGGCATTGGTAGCTTTGCCAAATGATTAAGGATAAATATGCCTTCCTTGGAACATATAAAGCAAGAAGACACACCTTAACCCCAGAAGCTGAAGAACTATGACAGATCAGTGAGGATCCTTCAGTAATTCAGTTTGAAATGGCATACAGGGATTATTATTATACTAAAACACATTTTATTTCTAAATGTGATGAATTAACAGTTGAATAGATTAAAAAAAAACAAACTCATGACTTAAACTGTACTTTATACTTTGTTAAAAAAGAAGAAAGAAAATCAAACTTTAATTCAGTCATCCTTGTGTAGATTTTTGATTTACTGCTTTGTGTTAAAACCCTGCAAAGGGATGGGATGGTGCCCAAATGGAACTCCAGGGCTGCAGAGTTGTTCATCAGTTATGGCTGAGCTTGTGCAAGCCTTGAGTTCAAAGTACCTGTAGAAGTAACTCAACACAGATCAGAGCTGGGAGAGATCTACCATTCTCTAGAGGTCAGGGTCAGTCTTGGGTATGACACAAACAGAGCTGCTAATAACTGCGTTTATATTTTCAGACTCCTTTCTTAGAAAAGTATTTCTATGAACATTTTTGTATTGGGATTCATCGTAAAATGGAAGCAGGATTATTATAAAGTCCAGTACTAGGTGTATGTTGAATGTACTTATAATGCAAAAAGATCTTGATTTAAGTTCTGCTTCTTTAAGAAGGCTGATGGAGAACTAAATCAGTTTAATTTAGAAATGCTATACAGAGATGTTGAAGAAATATTAAACTATTTTTTTCTGATTTTTCCTTTGTGAAGAATGTGTGGGAAGTTTCAAGCAAGCTGAGTCATGGTGAAGCTGCTCCCGGATTTGATGGGTTCCTGCATAATTTCTGTACTGTAAGAAATGTTCTTCCTTCATTTCAGCCTTTTTTTTTCCTGTTTAATTTACTTTGACTTCATTAGTTTCTGTTTACAGTTGCTATCTTGTAATCATATGAGTTTATAAAATGTAATTTCTTGAAATGGAATGTATCTTTCTTTTAATTTCCCCTGGATACAAATTAATTTTTATCAGCTATAGTTAGGTATTATAGTTAGTTGCTTCATTCTATGGATTTGAGGTAATAATATATGAATATATTATTAGAATATATTAAATATGTTATTAGAGTTAATAGATCCCAGTTAATTTTTAAGCAGATAATTAAAATTAGACCTTGACAGCTTTGATTTCATATTTGTTGTCAAAAGTAGCTTTTATCTTTATATAAAAATTTAATCCATAAATGTGTATTATTCTACTAACAGAAAAAATACTGAAATCTACTATGGGTGAATACTGTTGAAATTTGCTCTTTCTTTTCTTTCAGTCTTGAAAAATAAGAGTTGAGAAAGGGTGAAAGCCATTAAAATATTTTTTCCTTTATTCTCCTAGTGTCATATTGAAGTAGAACTGGACAACTTAAGACAAAATTCTCTTAATATTAGCATGCACTGAACCACAGATTAGTTTGTAGCAGCATTGATGAGCACTCACTCTGAGCATCTGACTCATTGTGAGAAGCTTCAGTCTTCAATGAGGTTGAACAGAAAGGAAAAATATGAGTTTGTTTGTGTTTTTTTCTCCCTGAGAGCTTACAAATACTCTTCCATTGTTGGCATACAGATAGTTATGAGGCACTAAGATGATCTCATTATAATATGTAAGTTGGCAAGCTATAGATTTTTAAACAATTGTGTATTTAGCATTGTAGTACTTGGAATATTTAATTTGCACTAATCTTAACAAGAAACTAGGATTTTTCTGTAGTATATCAGAATACCTGTATAATTATGTGAAAGAACTTGTGAGATAACCTTTCTGATAATAATGTCTCAACTTCATGTGAGAAACTAGGGATACAATGGTATTCATGGTTAGGAGTGAAGGTAAGTGTACTTGCTACACAAAAGTTGGGTTTGAAATGCATAAGACAGTATTTTTGGTTTTACTTACAGATTGAGATGTAATGATTGATTTGTCTCCTCACCTTGAGTCGGACAAGGTTCTGACTAACCTGAAGAAAACAAGGCCTGTACAGCTGTACTCTCTGATAACACAGGAAGGAAACTGCTGAATTAAGAATAACATTTGGATTCTTGTTCAGTGTTGCAGTTTCTGTGTTTTAAAATTTTCTGTGCAAAATATACTTTTTGTTCTAATTGCCATGAGCTTTTATTCTTTTGGCAGGGCCAGTTGTAATTAAAATTCTGTGATTCTGTATTGGGTTTACATGGCAAGACTTTGCCAACCAGGGGTGCTGCAGGGGTGGCTTCTGTGAGAAGACACCAGAAGCTGCCCCCATGTCAAACAGAGCTAAATCCAGCCAGCTTCAAGAAAGACCTGTTGCTAGCCAAAGTTTGTAGTGCCTTTGTGATCACACATGTGAAAAAGGGTAAAAAAATGATGCTACACAAGAGCTGTGAGAGAGATGAGTGAGAAAATAGAAGAGGAACAGCCCTGGAGACATCAAGGCCAGAAAAGAAGGAGGGAGAGGAGGTGCTCCACACATCAGAGCAGAGATTCCTCTGCAACCCATGGTGAAGACCATGGTGATGCATCTTTCCCCATGCAGCCCATGGAGGTCCACAGCAAAGTAGATATCCACTTTGCAGGCCATGGAGGACCCCCACTAAGAGCAGGCTCCCGGCAGGAACAGTGCCCTGTGGAGAGGAGCCCATGTAGGAGCAGGTTTTCTGGCAGTAGCTGTAACCCCATGTGAGACCCATACCAGAGCAGTCCCTTCCTGAAGGAAGGACTTGTGTGACCTTCATTGAAAGGGCCCACACCGGAGCAGTTAATGAAGGGCTGTTCCTGTGGGAAGGACCCCAAACTGGAGCAGGGGAAGAGCATTAGGAGGAAGGAGCAGCATAGACCAAATGTTATGTACTGATCACAACCCTCATTCCCTTGCTCTGCTTGGGGCAGGGGGTGTGCAAGGGCTGAGAAGGTAGAAGAATTAAGAGGGAAGTTGAGCCTGAAAGGGAGAGGGAGCTGTGAGAGTGTATATTTAGTTTTATTCTTATTTCTCACTCTCCTACTCTGTTACAAGTAATTAAATTAATCTTCCCCAAGTCAAGTCTGTTTTGCCCATGGTGGTCATTGGTAAGTGATCTCCCCGTCCTTATCTTAACCTGTGAGTTTATCTTTGTGTTTTTCCCTCATCCTGTTGATGGAGGGAGTGACAGAGCATCTTGATGGGGATACAGCAGCCAGCCAGCCCTAGACTACACACTAAAAAAATCTGTGTGTTTTTACTGACAAAATATTTCCATCTTCAGTGACTTGTTGAAAACTTGAAAGTTCTTATAGAGAATCTAGGATTCTGAAAAATATAGATTATAACATTCAACTGAAAAATACACTAGATGTGTAGTCAGATGTATTGACTAGATCTTTGTGTGCACAGCATTCTTTCTGCTCTGTGTTAACACACATTGCAAAGGCAAAGAAGTTAATGGGAAAACAATAGTCAATGTTTAACACTATGTACTCCTAGGACCATAGTACAGTAAATAGCTGACTTCAAATAGTAAGGATCATGTTCATTGATTACCACATTGATTAGCTATATTTAAATAATAAAAACAAAACCAACAAATGATATGGAGCCTAAGCATAAAATGGAAGATTAATAGTGTTGAAGCTTACAGTTGCATTTCATAGAATGGTTTGCCAGAAGACAATCCACATATTCAGATTAACTACAGAATCTTGAAAACCCTGCATTTGAGTGAGTTCCAGAACTAAGCTGTTATAATATTATTTACACCAAGAAATTGATGACAGATAAGCAGTTATTCTATGCAGCAAGTAGGGAAAAGTATGTATTGATCCTGCTAAATGTTCAGTTCATATATATTTGTGTTAGGAGTAGGAGTGTTTAAGAAATTTATATTCTCCTATGCCCCCCATTTCCCTACTGTGAACCTCTGAGTGTAGAGGAATGTTAGAAGACCATTGAATAAATCCAATTTAATACAATTCTCAAAAAATGAAAAATGGAAAGAGGAAGGTGAAGGAACCTAGAGCCAAGAAAGAAAAAGCTTCTCAAATGAGCTTTACTTTGTGATAAGTACATGAGTCTATACCCTAAAAATAATTCCCTAGAAGGCATATTTTCCACTGATAAAGGATTGTAGTTATTCAAATGCCAATTAAAAACCTTTCTGGAGGGATACTCAATTTTATGAAAAGGAAATAGGACTTGGTAATAATTTCTTACGGTGATAATATCTCACAGATTGCTATTTACTACACCTAGGGTGTTCTGTCACTCTTAACTACTGAAATTCATCTCCTGCCAACTCGATGTTATGACAGTTCAGACATCTTCTAATAAAAATCACAGTAAATGCAAGCTGGAACTAACTTACAGTAGTATGAAAAATTGTGAGTAGTTACCTGTCTTCTTTAATACCTCTCTTGTGAAACAAGATTTAGACTTTCTCTACTCTTTGTGCATAGTCTGTACATGTGCCCTAATTTGCTGCTTGTTTGCTTAGTTAGTTTCCAATCTATTCTATGTTGCCCTATGATTTTTTACTTCAGACACATCGTATTACTGCAAAAATTCAGGGATGGAGGATGGAGGAGAGAGTAAGACGATTTCAGCATTCCATTAGGTTCTGAATGCCATTCATCACAACGATATAGGAGGCTCACGCATGTTCCCAAAACGTTTCCACTTAGAATCATAGAATGTTTTAGGCTGGAAGGGACCTCTAGAAATCATCTTGTCCAACCTCCCTACACAAGTAGGGACATCTCTACCTAGGTCAGGTTGCTCAGAGCCCCATCAAGCCTGACCTTGAAGGACTCCAGGGATGGGGCCTCCACCACCTCTCTGGGCAGCACATTCCACTGATCTATCACCCTCATATTAAAGAACTTTTTTCTAATATCCAGTCCTCTTTGAGTCTCTAGTCATGCATTCAGGCACTCTGAAAGAACTTGCAGCCTCTTCAGTACTATGGAGTTGATTCTTAACTACAGGGTTTGTATTCATTTATGTTTCTGTTATACTTGACCTCTGGTAGCTTTGCTTAAATATTGGGGGAGAGGTTATGAAAAGTGGTACAATAAATCACTGCTTTCCACTTAGACTGGTTCAGTGAAAATTTGTCTTCCCCATAGGTATAAAGTCAAGCAGGTTAATTCAGACCACAGATACTGTGTCTCTCCTCTTCCACGTTGAACCTCATGCTGCAGATGTTCATCTCTGATGTGAAACAGCAGCACAGAGTCTCTGTCTCAGGTAAGAGCAGTGATTGTCTCAGTGGCCATATCTTCTCAACTACATCCTGAACAAACGAGCCAGCGTTTCACTTAAGGGAATAGAGCCACGTTGAGTTACACTGACAACTTGGTAGTTATTTATTTACAGATCAATAAGTACAATGCCCCCAGGGATATGAGATGTATTTCTATCTGTGCAGGAAGCTAATGGGTTTGTTACATTGGTGTTGCAGTGGTTTGGACTCTGTCTTCTAAAACGGCTGTCAAACCAGTTTGGCTTTTGAAAAGAAGAAGAATGGAGTTAAAGACTTTCAATCTATTTAGAATCATACACCTTAAAGGTAGTAACAATGCTTTCACAGCTGCAAGGGCATAAGGATGTAAGCAAGGTGAGGGTTGTAGGAAGAGGTGGTATCTTTTATGATACCAACTGACAAAAAATGCACGTGTTCTGCGTTGACAAGTTCTTGGGAAAGGACTTGTGTGCCTCAAAATTATCTCAGCAATCTCCTCCCTTGTACCCCTTATCCAACAGAAAAATTTGAATTGCTGGTTCTTGTACATGCATTACAAGGATAAAACTGATGTCCCCTGGTAATTATATGGGTGAAACTGAACATCTACACGTCAGAATGATTCCATGCCTACAAAGAAGAGAAGAATAGAAATGTGCAGCTAACACTAGAATGTTTTTGACAAATAACTTTTCTATCTCTGACCACTTAGATTTGAGAAAACTACAAAGCACTTCAAAATACAAGCCTGGGAAAATCCATAAATGTCATGGCTTCAAGCAGAGACACCAAATTTATGTATTTCCCTACCCACGCCTAACAGCTTAATGTTCCACAAGTGATAATTATCTGCCTGTTTCTGTCCTGTGAGAGTTAACAACGTTATCACCTCTCCCTCCATTTCCACATCATCTTATCCAACCTCTGAGCCATAGGTAACAGCCATCTCATCTTCCACATTAATTTCCCTAATCATCTAATCCACTTAAATGTAGACTTATTGTTCTCAACAGCAATGGTGCATTTCTATTTGAGACCTGGATGCACATCTATTTATCTCAAAATATTTCACTTTGACTAGTAAATGTTATAATTATCTTTTTGGCTCTTGCACTCATTTTAAAGTCATATTTTCAGATACATTTTATTTAATGCTTGCATTATTTCAGTTTCTTAATCTGTTTTTGTTTTCCTGTAAGAGGTGTTAATAGAAAAATCAATGTGAAGATTGGGTTGAGAGCAGTCCTGGGGAGAAAGACTTGGGGGGTTGATGAAAAGCTCCACTGGAACAAGTTGTCCAGGGAGATTGTGGATGCTCCATCACTGGAAGTGTTCAAGGCCAGGCTGGATGGGGCTTTAAGCAACCTGATCTAGTGGGAGGTGTCCCTGCCCATGGCAGGGGAATTGGAACTAGATGATCTTTAAGGTCCTTCCAACCCAAATTATTCTAGTATTCTATGAATATTACAGACAAGAGGTACCACAATGTATGTGACCTTTATGGGTTATAATTTTGTATTTAAGATGGATAGTTTTGTGATTCTTTTGTAAGATTAAGAAGGTATGGAAGAAAAATAAAGAAAAAAAATTAGTTCTATTCAATATCTTTAGTCATTTAAAGGTGTAATATATGCACTGTTCATCAAATTGTTTCTCATGAATATATAATATTAAAATATTTCTCTGAGTCATAAGACTATAGTCCATTTGAAGTCACCATGGACTGCTTTGTAAAATGTATCAGGCCATTAAAATCCTGGCTAAAAGCAGCACTTTGCTCTTGATTTTCATATCAATTTAGGTAGCTGATCAGTGTAAAAATAGTAAGAAATGATAAGTTTTAAATCAACAGGTATAATGGTATTAAAATATGCACTGTAATTCCAATATGCACCAAGATTATTGTTTTATTATGCAAATTAATTTATAACCTTCTTTATTATCATGAGAAGTACTTGGAGGTTGATTTAAAAGCTGGTATTAAAATGAAATATGTTCACTGAAGCTTATCAAGGACATATAACTGAAAGTTACACTGTTTTAGTAGCATTGGTGACAATATCTTCCTCATGTTTCAATACTAATCCCATTAATTGTGGAACTAAGGAAAATTTAATAGGGTTTGTTGTTATGCAGGTGTGATGCCACGTTAAAGAAGTTATTATTCTACTGGTTTCACATTCCTCACTCAGGAATTAGACTTACTATACACATGCATTATTCTTCCAAGTTTTCAATGCGTACTGCTAAGAAGTTTGGTGTGAAGAAAAGGTCATTTCAGTTTTTAAAGACCCACTGTTCACACCTGGTGAATCCTCTAATTTATACCGTGCTGTCTAAAAGTCAAGGATGTCTTATAATGTACTAAGGACAAAGAACCTTAATCACACACAGAAAACCATGACAACAACAGGTATCTGTGATTCTTTAAGTATATGCACTCTCCTCCTGAGTAACAAACACTGTCTTCTGAAAGCAAAAACCTTGAGTAGAACACCATTGGTTTTAAAAGTGAAGATACTCATCATATGCTGTGCCAACTGCATCATGCAAGTGCTGTGTCTGTTAATAAGGATTGTAAATGTTTTAAAAATGAGAGTATAATTAATGATTTTGTGAGTTCAGCAGATGCTTTTTGCACAGAATATTTGTGTGGAAATGATATTTTTTAAAAGTTGGAACATCTATGGATCTGCGTTTAGATTCTCCTTTATCACTTTACCCACATTCATACATGAATTGAAAGACCTGGGGATTGTTACAGAGTTAAATGTAAATCAGGTAGCAATGAGCTTTAGGTCTAATCTGTATACTTGTGGTAATTTCATCCTAAGAAGTGTAACTATTGTAATTATCCTCAATGAAAATTGATCCTGTATTGTTCCTCCAGCCTTAATCTTAGGTGCCCTAATCATTTCACACAAAGCATTTTAAACTCCTTAAATGGCAAATGTAGATAAGAAATAGCTAATTGTAATTTCCTATGTTTTATGTAAGCTTATGAACAATTCTCCAATTTTCATAGGAAAAAAAAAGTCATTGAAAATCTTATTTAATTCTTCGTCCTTTACAAAAATTAGCAGATTCAAAGCTACTGGGACTTAATCACAGAAATAATAAGGCTTGGCTCTAAATGATTGATCCATTAATATTTATGTCAGTAAGAAATTATATATTCATTTGAATATGGGCATGTTTAAGCTCACAGTTTGCCATCAGAATGACAAGTACAGGGAATGCTTTTCTGGAACTGGTTGTCTTTAAGACACGTGGTGGGAGAATAGGGTGTAAATATCAATGCACTAATGCAGAATGAAAATATTAACTTGGTGATCATCTCAAAGAGCTGAATCATTGTGATGTTTACATGTATTTGATAAGTAGACCTTTTAATAGGCCAATTTACTTGGAGATTTCTAAACTTAAACATGGATGTATTTCAGTAAATAGATAACAGTGTTGAGTTTTTGCATATATTCAGTGAAAATATAATATGTACATACAATCATACCAAAAAGAGAAATTAAAAATGTCATAAAAATTTAAGGTGGACTTCTTTAAAGTAAAGATTGTTGGCTTATATTTCATTAAATACTAAATCTTTGCCCTCCTCACTAAAAGACAATTTGTTCTGGTAATGTTGCCTCCACCTGCCCCTATTGCATCCTTCATAAATGACTTTAAAGTACAGTGGATGTTATGTATATAATTCTGGGTAGGAATTGAATGTAGACATGTGAAATATTCTGTGCAATAATTAAGTGTTAGGCTTACAAGCCCATTCAGACATTATCATACAAATTAGTTGTTAAAATATCTTTATAACCTTTAACTATTGTAAAAATTATAATAACAGAAAAAGGCCAAAAATATTTAGTAAAATTATTATTATTCCTACTGCAATTTTCTTCTGATACAGTTTTCTTAGTATCTCAAATACAACACTTTTTTTGCCATCTAATAAAAAGCAATCAACAATAATCTTCCACTTTTCATAGAAATTAAATTATGTAAATCAATAAATTTGCCAATTTTGATTGATATAGCAGAATATATTTCTGTGCCAAAAGCTAAATATGTTAGTTGTGTTAACAAAAGTGTATGAGTGATCTTTCAGCCATATAATTTACTCCTTAAATTAACGAAAAACTTTAACATACAATAAATTATCAATATTTTCCATTCAAATAGATTGGGTGTATATATTTTTTAATGAAGATATTCTTACACTGAATGACCAGTCATGGGGAAATTCACTGTTGTGTCAAAGTCCAGGTGTTGGGTGTTAAAGTGCAGTTAATGTAATGTGTATGAACTTTTAATGACAGTCACCTTTAGAAGAGTACATTAAAGTTGATTATTATGGTATAGCAGAGGTATTGATCTAAAAAGGGGGTTTTTAATTAATGAAAATACTATTTCAGTGTAATAGACTGGAATATTGCAATTGTACTGAACACACTGTAAAGAAATGTTAACTGTCATTACCAATAGAGGATAGATTAGGATTGGAAATTAGAAGGAAATTCTTCTCTGTGAGGGTAGTGAGACACTGGCACAGGTTTCCCAGGGAAGTTGTGGATGCTCCATCCCTGGAGGTGTTCAAGGCCACATTGGATGTCTTGAGCCTTGAGCAACCTGATCTAGTGGGAGGTGTCCCTGCCATGGGAGAGGGGTTGGAACTAGATGATCTTTGAGGTCCCTTCCAACCCAAACCATGCTATGATTCTCTGATTCTCTTTTTTCCAGCTCTCCTTCCTTCTTTCTTTGCTCTAACACTAGCTGGTTTTGGATAACTCCAGTTCTCTTCATTAACTTTTATTTTCACCTTCTTTCCTTTTGTGGAGAAAACTTCTGATTTTCTGCATCTTCCTTTCCCTCCTTCAAACTTCAATGCTTGTTAGTCAAGGCTTCTTAGACCATTATCAGAGTAAGCTGTAAAAGGATTGAAATGTGCCTTTCAGAGGGTTTTTTTTGTTGAGGTGTAAATATTCAGCCTATACTAACAACATTTGATTTGCACTTGAAGATTGAAAGAGGTCTAAAAGCTAACCAAAAGCTGTTGACTCAGTAAAGGTTATTTTGCATAAGCACCCACCACATATAGAAGGAGTATTTGTTGCACATATTTGAAGAAACCTGCAGTGTTTTCCATCAAAACTGAAAGCTGTAAACGACCACTTTCTGAGAATGCTATTTCAATTTTATAAATTCATGGAACAGGAGCAGAACATGGATCTAAGTGTTAAAGAAATGTCAGGATGACTGTCCAGGGAAATCAATGCAGGTAACTAGATGAATTTGTAGGACATTCTTAGGGTAGAAGTACCCTTTAAGGACATAGCACTTTTTGTTACACACACTTGTGCATCTTGAGAGACATAATAGTCCAGCAAATTCACATGCATAGCATCCATCTCCTAAATAGCAGGTCCTTTCATCTTAATTGTATCATTATGTTACTAATTGGGCTTCCTGAAGCTTAGCATGCCTTGAAGTGCTGCTGCCATGAGTGAAATGTTGTTTAAAAAATATTAAGGATATCTCTACTGATAGTTGCAAGAGTTAGCGAACTACTATTAAGAGAAGTATTTTCATTACGTGTAATTTTCCACTTATAAAAATATTTTATTGTTTGGATAGACTCTTAAAACCCTGACTAAGCTTAAACCCATCAACACTGCATCTGATTTTAATTTACCAGAGCCCCCTAAGTGCTCTCATAGGCATTCAGGGTATGACAAAAAGAAATTCCTCCTCACACAATGTCAAAATGATGGGGAGGGGAAATATGATGACTTTAATGTCTTCACCTAGGATGAAATATAGATTGTTGGGTTTTTATTATTTTCCTGATGTTACTTTTTTTTTCCTCTAAAGGAGTGACTATGAACATCAAGAGTAGCCCTTGCTATGTTAAAAAATGGTCAGGTAATTAACCTGTTTCTGTGGACTTGGAAGCTATCATAGCTGGAACTTTCAGTTTCCACATGAGTAATAAGCATGGCCCAGGTTTGTGCCACCTGCTCCTGAATCTCACTTTTCCTGCAACAGTGTAAAACTGAACAGAAAGTATTACCAGAAATATTTTTATCTACATTTTAATTAATTACCTGTTTACACATTATAGCCTTTAGGCCATTCTTTTATGATGTCAGCTTGATGCTAAAAGGAACCTGTTGTGTAGGATGTCTCCTTCTTAATATAGTCATCATAAGTCCTTTTGCTGCCCTATGTAAGAAGTGATCCCAAGGCTTTCTTCCGACCTTCAGGTTTTGTTTTTCTGTTCTCAGAAAGCAGAGTGGTGCTTCAGGCAAGGCAGGTGGTGTTCAGCCAACTCATCAAGTTCACCCGAAGTTCAAATCAACAAACAGTTTAAGGGCTACTCCAAAGATCTGCAAAGCCCGCCTGACTCCTACAGTGCTGATAACAGTAGAGAAAAAACATCTCATTTTGTAAAGCCAAGGTCCATAAAGAATATTTAAGCACTGCATCCAGTCAGAAAAACCCAGAGGATTTAGGTTAGCTTGGAATTACATCTTTACCTCTCATACCTCTCCGGTGTTGACTTTGTCTTTCATTTCTTACTTTTAAAGGTTTTTTCTGCCATCAAAATGAAGAAATTTGTAGCAAATCTATTTCCAAAGAAGAACATCTTTTAATTCAGGAAAGAATACTCTTTCTTTTTTTTTTTTTCCTCTTTTTTTTCCCTGAGTAACCTATGTCTAGAAGGAATAAATATTCACCACCTTTAAAATAATTCTAGGACCATGTTACAGTAGGTCTAAAAAGAACTTCTGACAATGCACTTTCTAGATACTCTGAATTAGTTTTTTGGTTGAAATAGAAATATCTCAGTTCCAGTGTCCCACAGTTCTTTGCTGTTCAGAGTGTATATACTTCATCCAGTGTACTAAATACCCTTATGGAAAATATAGAGGTGAAATTTTTGATAAGCACATATCAGAATGAACCTAAATCAACAATTGGAAAAGGTTAGAAATAACACTTCCAGTTGGGAAAGACATCTTGCCAAACAGTAAATGAGTTACCCATTCATCACCTCTCATTTCTGATAATCAAGGAAGACCTAAAAACATACTCCAAAGGCAAACTTAACTCAAATTCATGTCTATACCATCTACCAGAGAAGTCAGACTCTATAGAGGTATGAATTTATAGCAGAATATATTTTCCTCCCACCACTCATGACTCACCATCTAGAGATCACAACTCTCTTTCCCTGGAAAAAAATTCCATCACCCTTCACTGCCCTCAGCCTAAACTCACATCAACTTTCATGTATGCCTCAGATACCAAATCCCTTTTTCTCAGCAGTCTATCATGTACCCAATTAAGGTCAGGACAGTTACTCTTGATCTGTGTTTAGTTTTGAAGTTTTCTGCTTCAGTTTCAGGCCAGACAATTGGGTATGTCCATAAAGATTTCTACCCATTTTTAACTATAATACTACCTCTAATAAAAGAGATTACTTTTATCTAAGTCTTCCTTGCCTAGGACAGTTGAGGTGGTACATTTTCATGATCTCTGTGTGAATGTGTAGGTGCTTGGCTGTATTTCTCATTCTGAAAAAGCTATCAAATATTTTGTGATTTTTTTTTTGCCCAGATCAATGGCAAGCAGAAGAAACTGTAATTTGCATGTCATCAAAGTGAACAGAAAATAATTTATTGTGCAGTTTTTGGGCAACTGCCAGACCTGGAACATAGCATGTAGGTAAGTTTTCATGGATATATTTCAGTTGAGGCATTTTTTGCAGTAATTTTAGCCGTGAAGGTTACTGGGAAATTTGACAGCCATAACATGAATAGTGGCTAAAGAAAAAAGAAAAAGAAAGAAGAATAGATACTTATACACAATAAAATTATAGCTTTATATTAACCTATGGATCATATATTTTCTTGCATTTTCTATTAATAAGAGAAAAAGCTGCTACTTGTTTCAAACAATCAAAATATTTAAAAATATGACATGCAGTAGAAAAACAAAGTTTTACTTCATTAACCTGAAAGAATACAGGAAAATATAAATAACATTTACACAAGCATGTATAATTTGTACATTAACTCACTGTGTCCTATTTGATTTCCTATCAACTCGCTGGTTTCTTGCCCTCTAGGAAGTGTGAAAGATCTAAATAGGTTGAGTCCACCATTATTCAGATAGGCCCAGTTTCAATTTCATTCCCAAATGATATTATTGAATATTTTTTACTATTGCCTCTAATAGTTTCTGTTCTGTATTGTTTATTAAATGCAATACAAACATAAATGATTTTAATAGTTCAATAGACTTCTCATTTTCTATTCCAGCATAAAATCATAGAATTGTCAGGGTTGGAAGAGACAAAGATCATCTAGTTCCAACCCCCCTGCCATGGGCAGGGACACCTCCCACTAGAGCAGGTTACTCACAGCCCCATCCAGCCTGGCCTTCAAAATGTCCAGGGATGGGGCTTCCACCACCTCTCTGGGCAACCTGAACGCAATAATAGATGGAGCTTGCATTGTATTCTACTCACAGTACTTGTGTGACAGGCAACTAGAGATCTAAATCACATGGAAATCATCAGCAAATCTTATATCTTTGCCCAAGACTTTATTTTTTTTTTTAATCATTGGGCATTTTGTGCTATACAAAATGAACTTAAATTTTATTTCAGAGGCCAGTGTTTATGTTTTCTGTGGATTGATACTCTTTAAGAGATGTTTCAGATTGTGATGAGAAGGTTCACTTTCTCCAAGACTGTCTTCAACCAATAGTTTTGAGCCCATATAAATCTATATTCATTATCATTAATTGGTACAATGAATTTACTGTGAATTTACAATGATTTATCAATCGCTTGATACTTCTATTTCCACTCTATTAAATATATTAACATTAATTTGAAAGATAAATCAATCAGGTTTTGTTTGCCCATTGCATGCTACGTTTCCTAAATACTTCAAGATAATGTTCTGCATAGCAGCTGTTATATATGTTCTTCCAGAACATGTTCTGAGAAATCTCACATTTAAGTATTATTTGAAGAGACAAGATTTGTTCTTATGAGTTTAAAGCTGCTATTGTGGGAAAGATCCAACTTTTGACATTCAGTAGGGCAGGAATTTTGCCAGAACAGGAGGGAAAAGAAGGATAGTTTTCTCTGAGGTTCTTAATCTGCATATAGATAAGCTTCTTCACTTTGTGAATCATAGATATCAATCATTCATGTTCATCAGCCTCTCATACATATTCATTAGGACAAACTGTTATGCATGATTAAAGCTGTTATAAGATGACAATACCGTGTTTTGGTTTTGTCTCAGGTCTCTGTGTATGGAAAACTCCACTGGCTGTTTCCACCTCATAATCTGACAACACTTCCTGCTGTCTACAAAGAACCAAAACTCCAGATGAGCTTGCATGGATTTACACTCTACATCCAAACTACTTAGCACTTTTTAAGCAATTATAAAGGAATCCTGAAGGTTTTCTGTTTTCTGAGGAAATAAGTTGGCAGAGTTCAAAGGCAAGTTCCAAGCTTTTAGAGATTAACTAGAAATAAGTATATTTAATGTGCTCGTTTGCATGCAGGTACTGGGAGGAATGTTGCTTGATGGGAAAATGAAAGTCAGTTTTCTTATATTCCCTAAATGTGTTTTGTGATTTTGTGCCTGTCCTTATCCTTTCTGAGCTTCCATCTGGTACAAGACCGTGGGGGGAAAAAAGCAGCCCCTGTCTTGCCTAAATTCTTCTATTCTTGGACCTTGAACTGTCATTTCTTTTCTGCAGTCAGTTGTGTAGAATATGAAGCTTTACTGATTTTACTAGAAGTACAGATAGAAAAGACAAGCCTTAAAAATACATGGACAGGTTTATGAAGTATTCAGAATATAATACCCGTCTCTGCTTGATCTTGGAAGATTAAAAAGCATTTGTTTAGTACCTAGGTTTTCTCCACAAGGCTATTTCTTCAAAAGATCATGGTGCTTTTCTTGTCATCTGACAAAAGTAAGCACTCCAGCTTTTGGCCTGGAGGCAAATGTTTTACATGGCCTGTCTGCTCTAGGTATTCTCAAACACAAAAATTGATAATCCCAATGAAATTAGAAGTGAAAAGTAGTTTTTTTAATATTTCTCTTAAGTGAATGAAGAATGAGGAATGTATCAATGAGTGACTAGTATTTCCTTGAGAAAACACCACTTCCCATTTTTTTTCTATTATAATTCCATTATAATGATCATTTTTCATCTAAAAATGGTGATAAGTTTTTCAGTGTGTCAGTGAAACAAGAGTATGTCTTTCATTAAACTGAATCCCAGATCAGTGATATTTAATTTTTTTTAATACTTTGGTATTAAATGGGAAAAATATGCCTTTCTCTGAATTTCTAACCTATGAAACTGCAACAAAAATGAGAAAAATAAATATATAGAAGACTGAAAAGTACTATGGTAAACCAGACATACATGTGTTTTGTACAGCAAGTTGGCCAAGGATGGATCTTGTGACAAGTCTATCAGCTGTTTGATGTATAACCACATCTGGCTGTTACTTGAATTTTCTACTCTGCCAAAGGAGTTATAGCTAGGATATTTAAAGCCTTGGCTTGAAAAGCTTGAAATATTTTTCTGGTATCTAATCTAAATTTTCTTGGCTATAACATAGTTTCTTGAACTGTGTTTCTTGAACTATGTTATAGGCTATAGTTTCTTAAACTCTCAGTTGAGCACAAAAAGAACAGCTTGTGACCTAGAACTAAGAGCCTTTTTTCACTCTTTCTAGACTTAACAAGTTTAAGTCCTACAAGCTTTCCTTAAATCTATTTTAATAGATAGATAATAATTTTACTCTATTCTGGACCTTCTTGGAAAGTTGATAACTCAAGCTAGTCACAGGATTCCAATTTCATCTTTACTTGTGAGAAACATTTCAAGATTGTTGCAAGTTTTACAAATATGGGGCCTTTCTGTGTATTCTAGTATAATGTTTGTCTTGGTACAGTCAAGGCCTTTTCTGCTCCTCACCCCACCACACCAGCAAGTAGGCTGGGGGTGCACAAGAAGTTGGGAGGGGACACAGCTGGGACAGCTGACCCCAACTGACCAAAGGGATATCCCAAGCCATATGACATCAAGCTCAGCATATAAAGCTGGGGGAAGAAGAAGGAACGGGGGGATGTTCAGAGTTAGGGTGTTTGTCTTCCCAAGTAGCTGTCACATGTGATGGAGCCCAGCTTTCCTCGAGATACCTGAACACCTGCCTGCCAATGGGAAGTGGTGAATGAATTCCTTGGTTTGCTTTGCTTGTGTATGCATGGCTTTTCTTTTACCTATTAAACTGTCTTTATCTCAACCCACAAGTTTTCTCACTTTTGATCTTCCAGTTCTCTTACATCCCACTCTGGGGCATGAGTGAGCAGCCATGTGGGGCTGAGTTGCCAGCTGGGGTCAAACCATGACATTACTCTAAGTTAAATTTCAGAGCCCACCAGATATCAAAAATTGTATTTGGAAAATTTATAACCTTTTGCTTTAGACTAGTCTAATTTCTTTTGAGTTAATTCAGGACATTAATTATGCTTGCCCACACTGCTGTCACTTTTTTTACATAATGGAGACTGAAGCAAAATGGAATTCATCCTTTCAGCCTTTTTGGCTCACCAGTCTGAGTTGTGTGCATATCTCTGTTGGCACAATGCTGTGACTTAATGTTTATTTTATCTATGTTAGATTTGAGGGAAATAATATGTTGCCAGCTGGTACGGCTATATTTGTTCACAATATTTTTAAAACAAATTAGAAACAAAAGGTTTGATCTGGTAGCAGAATTTGGAACTTGGAAGACATGCTGTCTAATATTAGTATTTGGGAGCTTGATTTTTTCATACATAAACTAGCCTACTACAGCAGTTGAGGGAACTTTAAAGGAATCACAGAATGTCAGGGATTGGAAGGGACCTCAAAAGATCATCTAGTCCAATCCCCCTGCCGGAGCAGGATCACCTAGATGAGGTTACACAGGAAGGCATCCAGGCGGGTTTTGAATGTCTCCAGAGAAGGAGACTCCACAACCTCCCTGGGCAGCCCGTTCCAGTGTCCTGTTACCCTCACTGAGAAGAAGTTTCTTCTCATATTTAAGTGGAACCTCCTGTGTTCCAGTTTGTACCCGTTACCCCTTGTCTTATCATTGTTTGTCACCGAGAAGAGCCTGGCTCCATCTTCGTGAC